>JADBJO010015162.1:22500-44804 GCA_016801955.1 Conus betulinus
TACAAAGCAAATAATACAAGAGAAATATTCTCCCCTTGACGAACACCTGTATGGCTCCCAAAAAAGTCTGACCAATTGCCGTTTCATAAACGGAAGTCTTCAAATTGTTACACATATTCATTGTGACTCGTAGGATTTGCCATTGATTTTTCCTTTATTAGTTTAGACCATAATGCATTCCTCCATAAAAAATCAAATTTTTTTTTTTATAATCAATGAATGCACAGTACAACTTTTTCTTCTGATTCCGTAAAACATCTATTAAACATTTAAGTATAAACACATGGTCCATAGTAGAATGATGTTTTCGGAACCAGATTGATTTCCAATAAAATCTGATTCTGTTGAAGAAAGGATGACAATCGGTTATTCAAGACTGTTGTAAATAATTTACCAACACAACTCAGCAAAGTTATACCTCTGTAATTGTCGCGGTCATGTTTACTACCTTTCCCTTTGTACAGTGGTTTAATCAGGCCAACAGTCCAGTCATATGGAACATTCCTAGAATTGAGAACTCTGGTGAACAATATACAGAAAACTGGAAAAATTATGGTGCACTGTATTTAGTATATTCATTACATGTTTCATATATTCCTGCAGTTTTCCCTGTTTTGATATTACGTACTGCACTAAAAATTTCGTTTTCATCAATATCAGCATTTAAAAATTCTAAATTATATTCCTCATCATAGACAACTCCAGTATCGCTCCCATTATAGTCTTCTTCATCAAGATGTAGTGTTTTGAAGTGTTCATAAGACTGTCTTATATCAACTGGACAATAGCAACTCGTACTGTCATTCAGGTTTTTTGCTAGTATTCTTTAGCATTTCTGGCTTTCATGTTTTTCAGTTCATTGCTCGATTTCATTTGATTTTTTCCTGTATGCTGCTTTCTTTGCTTGTATATATTCTTTGCTAGCTATTTCTAATTTTGCACACAAACTATTATTCTTACATTTAGTAAATTAAGTTTCCTTTTGCACTGAAATACTTGCGTCTTTTTCACACACACACACACACACACACACACACACACACACACACACACACACACACACACACACACACCAGAAAACACTACAAAAATGCGTTGCTTGGTGTGGCTAATAAAAATACTCATTTAATTAATTATGAACATGTACACAGCATTCTTCATTTACAAGTGACAAATATGTACCAACATAGAAATTTCATTTCAATATTATATAGATTAAAACGTGATGCCTTAAAACTAGATACACAAACGAAGCAAAATATATTTGTGGAGAAAGAAAAATAACCAGAAAGCATCTGCTGTTTGACTGTTTACCTCTGCAAGCTCATTTACCACCATTATCAGGTATGTCTTTGTGTGGTGTCTTTTCAGATTTAAAGGTTGCCTTCAATGTTGAATGTTGTGTGTTTTCTTTAACTTGTAGTCCAGTTAAGCATTCAATTTAAAGTTATTTGCAGGTATGTTGTAGGGATGTTTAGAGGGACATTTATAAACACTAAGATAACCACAGTATGCATACACTTACATAGTCACAGACATTTATGCACCTCTCTCTCTCTCTCTCTCTCTCTCTCTCTCTCTCTCTCTCTCTCTCTCTCTCTCTCTCTCTCTCTCTCTCTCTCCTTCTTCGTCCAATATCACATGAGTTAACAGACGTAAAACTGACGTACTACTACTACTACTACTACTACTACTACTACTACACAAAAAAGCTTGCACGCACACACGTACGCACGCACACACACACACACACACACACACACACACACACACACACACACACACACACACACTCATTCACTCTCACTCATTTACTCCTGACACAGGGATTTGCTGTTAAAGGGGTAAAAAAAAAAAAATCAACGTGTGTGGCCAAAACTCACTGCAGCCAGAGACAGGGGCGTAAAGCGGAAAACTAACGACGTGGAATATAGATAGACGATACCTGTGCATCGCTATCCACCCGTGCCCCTCTCAACGCTCATAGAATTAAGGCCGTCTACAGCCTGCCTGTCTTTATTAAGGCCATTCAGAGACTGTCTGCACCCTAAAGAGCAGAGGTCTGCCGAGAGAGAAACAGACTCGCAGTGCAGCAGGTATGGGGTACCAATCTTCAGCTGTGATGGACTGTCAGTTGTCGCCAGTGCTATGAGATGGCCACAAGGCAGGTGAGCCTCTGTGTAAGAAGACTCCTGTGGTCCATAAGGAAGAACAGAGGCTGCTGAGGAAAGAATCCCGTCCGTAAAAGGACTGATAACAGTGCTGGCGATGACTGGGCCAGGTCGGTTTCCGATCATGACAGGTTCAAGGGGGTGACATGGTACAGGGCCCTCATTTGACAAAGCCAGAAAGACTACGGACTCTACCTGACACAACCAAGCACCATTCACAAACAAGTCCACATCTCCCAAGGACTACGACCACGTCGAGGAGATTTAGGAGAGGCAGACCTTCCAAGGATCTCAGACATCTTGGCATATTATACAAAGACCACCTTACCAACCTGGCGGTCCAGACCAGAGTAAGGTAAGCCCCTACACTATACGGAGACCTGTTGTCCACAGTTTTAAAAAAAGGAAAATAAGATGGTGTGGTCCTGCATCAAGATCAACAAGACTTGGGCAAAACCACTCTACAAGGAACAGTGTGTGGAGGCAGAAGAACTCTGAATGAACTTGATGGTTTGATGAATAGGCCATGGGCCCATGTCATAGTGAGTTTTTTCGCAATAGCAAACATGATTAGGATTGACGGGCATCTTAGAAGATAAGGCAATTCAGTGAGCATACACACACTCACAGACACAGATACACAACATACACACACACGCGCGCGCACGCTCGCCTGCACGCACGCACGCACGCACGCACTCACGCACGCACGCACACACACACACACACACACACACACGCACACACACACACACACACACACACACGTACGCACGCACGCACGCACGCACGCACACGCACGCACGCACGCACGCACACACACACACACACACACACACACACACACACACACACACACACACACACACACACACACACACACACAAATCGGTTGCCAATCTAAAGCAAATTTACTCATGGCTCAGGAAGTTGTGCCGTGTTCTAAAAGTTTTTACAATGAACCCAGCAAGGCGAACGATCATTGATTGATTCAGATGCTAACAGCATCGTTAACTTTAATTGGGAAGGACTGCTGTAATACTTGGCTGGTATGTATTGTTCTCTTAACTCTTGATATACAATGGTCATTGTATAACAAAGTGGGTCTCTGTCTCTATTTGAAGTCCACAACATGAACACAGCAACTCATTTTCAGTCACATTTCTCCGGAAAAGCATTCTATGCACATTCAGTTGTGACACACCTAATCTTAATCTGATGAGATCAGTTCTTGCCTGTAAATGACTGACTGACTGTAGGTATGGGGCCAAAATCAAATCACTCTTAAACGTCCTGTAAAGATGGAAACAGTCACTCGGTGTCGGTGTTATTTCGGTATGCCACTGCACATTGCAATATTGAATCAGTCTCTTTCAATGCCTTCAACAGTTCTTTTTCATTTTCCAACCCTTTGATTCTCCCACACTTCTTCAAATCCATATTTGTACAGAACAAAGCAGACGATAGATGCCCATGTGTTCTTGTCTCTATGGTGAAAAAAGTAGCAGCATTTTATAAGCTTAATACAGTAGTCGATGAGGCTGCATTTTTTTTAAATTCTCAATCAGTCTTTGATACTCTGCTGCATATACAAGTTAACACACAACGGGAATCTTCGCAATGTTCCATAGACCATTGCATTAGGAGTTCTTACAGTTACATTCAGAAACCTTTTCAAGGCAAAAGGAAGTAGTACTTTTTTCCAGAATGTCAATATTTCCAATCATACCCCATATTTCTTCACCGTAACTAAGTACTGGCTGGATTTGCGTGTCGATGAGTTTAAAGAATACAGCTGATGAGTTTCTCCTATAGACCACAACAGTTTAGGTATATCAGTCACGCCCATCTTTGCTCTGCTAGACAGATCATACAAACATTGAGAAAAGGAAAGTCTTGAGGGCTTGATAATTCCCAAATTGTTTTCTGTACATGTCCATCAGTCATTTTTGTTTGTTTAAAGAACCATTGCTCGTGTTGAGAGATATGTCCACCATTTCTAAACACGGCAACGTTTGATTTATCTAAATTAATTATGAGACCAAGTCTTTCAGCTGTGATAGGCAAGACTTCCAACTGATTTTGGAAACCACTGACTGATTTGGAGCAGGATAACGTCATCAGCAAGCAATAGAATTAAGATTTCTAGAAATTAAGGATAAGTTGAATTCCATATTTTCCTTTTTTAATTACTTCTACAGCCAGCTCATTGATAAAGAGAGGGAACAAAACGGGACTACACACCTCCTCCTGTTTTAAACCAAAGGGCGCATAAACGCATTGCTTAAAAATCGTTTCCAGCTCTTACTCTTGCCTTCACAGTATTATGTATACTAGTAATAGCTCCATACATTTCCCCACTAATTCCTCTTTTCTTTGAAACATGCCACAAATTTGCTCGAGCAATGGAGTCAAAAGCTTTTCTGAAATCTATAAATGCAACATATGTGTGTGTGTGTGTGTGTGTGTGTGTGTGTGTGTGTGTGTGTGTGTGTGTGTGTGTGTGTGCGCGTGTGCAACAGTAACTGCTTTTGACCCATGGCAAACAGTGCAAAAACACGATCAATGGTACTATGTTTTTTTCCTAAAACCTGCCTGACTTCCATTGATGACATCATTCTCTTCGATCCATGTATTCAGTCGTATGTGGCTGTATAATTTACTGCACACATTCAATGATGTTATGTTCACAGCCTGCAGAAGTTTCCTTGTCGAACAAGTGTGTCAGTGTGTCGTGTGTGTGTGTGTGTGTGTGTGTGTGTGTGTGTGTGTGTGTGTGTGTGTGTGTGTGTGTGTGAAATGCACGCACATGTATGAACATTTGAATGGAGGTTGGATAGGGGAGAGGGTGGGTAGAGACAGTGTGGGTCTGTTTGTACACGAGAAAACGGACCAAACACATGCATCCTGTGCGTGTCTGTCTCTCGTGTGAAACACAGTGTGTCGCCCTGTTTGTTGAACTGCTTCGTAATTTTTACAACATGAAAAAATGTCGTTAAAAGGAGGGATGGATAGAGAAATCTCACCTTGGTCTTCCTCTGCAGGGTTGGGACATGTGGGGCACTTGTTTTTTAGTTTTGGGAAAATCATGGAGGGAAGCAAAGGACGTAGGTGGAGTCTGGGGCAGGCTGTTCCAAATGTTGGAACTTGGTAGCTGGGACTTAGGGTCATTGAAGATCGTGGTTATTCAGGGTCAAGGTCATTCAGGGTCATGGCAATTCAGGGTCAAGGTCATTCAGGGTTATGGTCCTTCACGGTCATGGTGATGCAGGGTCATGGTGATCCAGGGTCACAGTGATTAAGGGTCACAATGATTCAGGGTCACAATGATTCAAGGTCATGGTTAATCTCGGTCACCCTCACTCATTTTTGGAAAGAATGATTGCCTTAGGAATGTTATATCATAACCCGCCACCACTGCCACTTGGCATAATACTCACCGACCTCCACATCCCTGCCAATGACACCACCATCATCACCACCCACCACCCATAGCCACTTGGCATAGTACTCACTGACCTCCACATCCCTGCTAAAATCACCGCCATCACCACCACCACCACCACACACTCTCGCATAGTACTCACCGACTTCCACACCCAAGCGATCACCTCCACCAGCACCACTACCACCACCCTTCATCCAGCCTTCACTAGCATCATGGTTTATGCAGACGATTTGAGAAGACGAAGATTCTGGATGATTGACAAGTTGACCATACTAGAGATGCTGGAAAAAAGCCCATTCCACAAGGCAATTAGGGGTGGGGGTGGGGGTGCCTCGACAGATTGTTTTTTGGTCGACAGATGCTGTAACTTAGCACAGAAGGAACTGAACACAGAAGACCATTCCAAAGCCGGTTTTGCAGTTGGACAAAATATGTTTTGGTGGTGTCGGTCAGTTTCCACCCCCCCCCCCCCCCCCTCTCCCCCCCCCACACACACGCACGCACGCACGCACGCACGCACACACACACACACACACACACACACACACACACACACACACACACACACACACACACACATACACAGGGGTAT
Source organism: Conus betulinus (assembly GCA_016801955.1). Lineage (NCBI taxonomy): Eukaryota > Metazoa > Mollusca > Gastropoda > Neogastropoda > Conidae > Conus > Conus betulinus. The sequence goes on from JADBJO010015162.1 coordinate 28,712, forward strand.
GAATCTACATAGACACACATTGACACAAAACTCTCTCTCTCTCTCTCTCTCTCTCTCTCTCTCTCTCTCTCTCTCTCTCTCTTGTTTGGAAATAGTTGACACGCCCAAAACAATTTTATTCTACAGCTCAGTCATAGAGGAAAATGACAACATATAAGTGTGAAACGGTGCGTCTGCAATGCTGACAGGCATTATCCTGATCGTTTTCCTGCCGTCCACTGCCAATCAAATATCTGACTCTAAATCTGTTTGTTTGACCCTTAAACTGTGAAAAGGTAACTCTGTTTGCAATCGAAAGACAGGCATTTTTCCCACATTTTTTTTTTTTTCTCCCGGAACAGGTCTACAATCCTCCGCCCATTTGTACTTCTGATATTTATTCTAGCTTTTCAATTGCTTGAATTAACTGTTCAAAACAGTAAGAAATTGTGAATGATACTTTTAACTTCTAATAATGAGTTGGTAAAGCTAATAATACAGCAGTTGGAAGACGACACAACATTGTTTGTAAACAGCAGGGATGAAATGATAAAAGCACGTGACACAATAAATGATTTCTCTGTTTTCGCTCCTCTGAATTTGATACGAATAAAAACAATGAAACTAGGATTGCAGGCACAAGAAAAGCATCTACCATTCACGTTAACACAAAAAAAAAAACAGCTAAACTGCTCAAAAGGACCAAAACAACAATGAATAACTTAATTCACACATAGAGCAAGAGAGATCTAGGAATTGATGAGAAAATTCTGAGAAAAAAAATATGTTATGCTGAGTCAGTTTGTATTTGTCATGCAGATTGAATCACTTAGGCAGATTTGGCCACAATAAATAGACATAATGCAGATTTACATGGCAAGGTTGGAATTCAAACAGAAAACAGAAAGAGAGAGAGAGAGAGAGAGAGAGAGAGAGAGAGAGAGAGAGAGAGAGAGAGAGAGAGAGAGAGAGAGAGAGAGAGAACGAAAATAATGAAAGCAGATTTTTCGCTAAGGGGGGGGGGGGGGGTCCAGATGATCACCATTTTAGATGCCAGGAAATTTCATCTGCAGGGGAAAGGGAGACTACTTACAACACAGACGATTGTTGGATATATGACCTCAAAAGGCGCTTGAATAAAATAGTGATATGGCTGCATTGGATCGGAACTGTATGCCGATAATGCTAGCACCTCGTCGTTATTTGTCAGATCTTGGCAAGAACTTCGACAAACGCATTTAAACCACGAAACTCTCACCCAAGAAACTGATGTCTGTCAACAACACAGTTACAAATAGCTGCTATGGAATAATTCACTGCGTGAATATAGAGGCCGTACGTAATTCTTTAGACGACACAGTGACTGTCAGGTTTGACTTCATCAACATGATGAACTGTCAGCTTTGACTTTAAACAACACAGTAGTCGGTTGGACGACCTCGATTATTTTTTTACTCTGTGGCACATGCTCGAGGCAAAACAAAATTTCAAATGAAACACGTTCGTCAAGGTTGTTACATTGCCGATATGGGTGGATTAGCGCATAAAATGAGTTTGAAAGGTCATAAAATTGCCGAACCCTGTCTTACATGTGCGCCCCACTCAAACTCGCTGACAAAGTGTGTCGAATAGTATTAGCCAGTCAGAACAACGGGCATCGCTCGACATTTTACAACAACAAAGATGGGCGGCGGCGTGCGCAGTCAGCGGTAATGATATCAAAACTTTGAGATGTTGTCTGCATAATTCGAACAAGGATCAAAGGGTAAAGTCATTCACAGTTGAAACTTTTGAAAAAAAAAAATCATGTTCGTTTGCGCGAGAGTGGATAAAGTGTCCATGCCAACATAGCGACGCTGCAAAAATTTTTTCTTTCCACTACATCAAGTTTAGAAGATGCGCAGGGGAAGGGATGTAGATTTCACTGATACTGTTATCAACAATTCACACTAAAGGATCGGTAAGTAGGACACTTTCATATGTTGAACTGTTAATAAAAAAAATATTGAGACTGCATTGTACTTTCAGCCTAGGTGTTTATTGTGTTATCTGCAAAATGTCTCCATGTAAGTACCTTTGTGGCTACCCACTGAGATCCAACCTAAACTAAGTGAACTGTCAACTTGAGTTTAGGCAACACAGTGAACTCTCCATTTTGACTATAGACCACCACACTGAGAACTGTCAGGTTTGACTTTAGACAACATAGTTAAGTGTCAAATTTGACTTTAGACAACACAATGAAGTGTCACCTTTGACTTCGGAGTCCACAGTGAGCTGTCAGCTTTGATTTTAGACAACACAGTGACTTATTACTTTGACTTCAGAGTCCACAGTGAGCTGTCAGCTTTGATTTTAGACAACACAGTGACTTATTACTTTGACTTCAGAGTCCACAGTGAGCTGTCAGCTTTGATTTTAGACAACACAGTGACTTATTACTTTGACTTCAGAGTCCACAGTGAAGTGTTATCTTTGACTGTAGTCAGTACAGTGAGATGGTAGGTGGGACTGTAGACAAAGCAGTGAACTCCAAGCTGTCACTATAGAAAACAAACAAACAAACAAACAATGAGTCGTCAGCAATGACTGCAGACAAGGCAGTGAACTGTTATCTTTGACTATAGACGAGGCAGTGTACTGTCAGCTGTCACTATAGACGAGGCAGTCAAACTGCTATCGCTGTAGACGACAAAGCAGCGAGCCTCTCCTCTCCTCCCCTGTACTGTGGCGGGTGTCACGTGCAGCTCCCAGGAGGAATGCCAGGTATTCAGGGCAGACAACCGGCAGCCGCAGCTGCCGCCCTTGCCTGTCAGGCAGGAATTCCACAAGACAGCTAGAGGGGGAAAGAACGTAAAGAAAAAATAAGAGAGAGAGAGAGAGAGAGAGAGAGAGAGAGAGAGAGAGAGAGAGAGAGGAGATGGAGAAGAAGGAAGGAGAGAGAGAAAGCAAAGAAAAAAGTGAAGGAATGATATGGATGAATGAAGAGAGAGAGAGACAGACAGACAGACAGACAGACAGACAGACAGACAAACTGACTGAGAGAGAGAGAGAGAGAGAGAGAGAGAGAGAGAGAGAGAGAGAGAGAGAGAGAGAGAGAGAGAGAGAGAGAGAGAGAGCACCACGTCAGTAAGTATTCACGGCATATGAGGGCACAAAGCGTGAATTCAATAAATCGTTAAGGCGCAGTGCATTTTGACTTCACAATGTCAATTGAATATGTGCAGTCACAACGTCTGCTCTTTTCCCGTGTAGTTCTTTCAGTCAACAAAAGCCAGTACGTAGAAACATCAATAGTCTGTCCAATTAGGTGCAAACAAAAATGTGAAGGGTCGTTTCCGATATCTTGTACCACAAATAAACTAAAAAGTCTTAGGTTTGTGTGTTTGTAATGTTTGGATGACCGAATGAGTTATAGAGGGTGATGCAACAGTAGAGTGATAATCCTGTGTTCTAAAATAGGCTTCATATTGTGTCACTGTGTGATCGGTCTGTCGTGCGCAGGAGTTCGTGGTCATGTCAGTTTTGAGAACACAGTCAATGGTGACAACTACCTTGACATGTCGTGCAAGAATGTTGTGCCCACAAAGTCCGTTTCTGTTTCAGTTTCACCACCAGGAGATGTCACTGCGTGCAGATTAGCCCATATACGCTGCACGACATCCACGACGTTTCTAGAGTTTCTGCACGTGATTTAAAGCTGATGGATTTTTGAATCACTGACTAAGATGAGAGACTTTAAGAAGGTTTCGTGGCTACATCTTAGTAGATGTCTGACCTATGCATTAGCCCAATGCGCTGGTCAAACCTTAAATACCTACCTACCATTGGCTGTGCCATTTTTATCATTGTATGTGTGTGCGGTGAGAGTAAATGTGTGCGTGCGTGCGTGCGTGCGTGTGTGTGTGTGTGTGTGTGTGTGTGTGTGTGTGTGTGTGTGTGTGTGTGTGTGTGTACATGGTTGTGTGGGCATGGGCGTTTGTAAATGTGCATCAGTGTATGCTGTGCATGAGTGCATGTGTGTGTGTGTGTGTGTGTGTGTGTGTGTGTGTGTGTGTGTGTGTGTGTGTGTGTGTGTGTGTGTGTGTGTGTGTGTGTACATGGTTGTGTGGGCATGGGCGTTTGTAAATGTGCATCAGTGTATGCTGTGCATGAGTGCATGTGTGTGTGTGTGTGTGTGTGTGTGTGTGTGTGTGTGTGTGTGTGTGTGTGTGTGTGTGTGTGTGTGTGTGTGTGTGTGTGTGTGTGTGTGTGTGTACATGGTTTGTGTGGGCATGGGCGTTTGTAAATGTGCATCAGTGTATGCTGTGCATGAGTGCATGTGTGTGTGTGTGTGTGTGTGTGTGTGTGTGTGTGTGTGTGTGTGTGTACATGGTTGTGTGGGCATGGGCGTTTGTAAATGTGCATCAGTGTATGCTGTGCATGAGTGCATGTGTGTGTGTGTGTGTGTGTGTGTGTGTGTGTGTGTGTGTGTGTGTGTGTGTGTTGTTTGCGCGCCTCTCTTTGGTAAGATGTTCTTCCAGCAGGATGGGGCACTGCCTCAGTATACAATTCCTGTGCACAGTGTCCTCGATGCTATGTTCCCCAGGAGATGGACTGGGCAGTGTGCTAACACTGATTTGCCTCCTCGTCCTCCAGACCTGACGTCCATGGATGTCTTTTTCTTCAGTTTGGAGAGAAAGAATCCCAGAGAGAACCACGCACTGTGACTCAGCCGTGTGGGTTCATCACAGAGGCCTGCCGGGAAAACAACAATTCGGCGTGAGTGTCATGATTCAATGATCATCTTGCACCGAATTTGACAAGATAAGTGATTGTTCCTTTTGTCCTTTTCATTGTACCGAGTGTTGTTTATCTGACAGAAAAAGACCCAAGAGGTCGAAAGCGCGTCGTGTTTTGTCTGTGATTTGTTTGTCCATGTTGTTCTGTGGAGTTGTTTCAAACACTTTTTAGGAACGTACAATAGGTCACATGACTCGCATTTCCTTCACTCCCGATATATATTTTCTTTTTTTTTTTTCCTGAATGTAGGATTTCCAATGCACCCCTGTCTTTCCTGTCCATACATGATTGAACATTCAGACTTGCAGGTGAAGCAGAGTCAGTGAAGCGAGAGAAGAGATTATCAAAAAAGGAGGAAATGCAGGCTGAACCATAGAAAAACAGAAGATTAAGAAGAAGGCTAAATGCCCACCCTTAAAATAGTTGGCTTATAGGTTTTCCGATTCACCTTGGTGTAGTGCTTTTCCCTTATGTTTATCAGACCTTCTGCCTGCTCGTGCTATTTCTCTCTATTTTTTTTAATTAATAACAACGTAATTATCTTGTGACTGAGTGCTAAAAAGTTCACTGTGTCATCATGAATTTGTATACTTTGAATGTAGTAAGGCACTTACTCATTCTCTCTCTGTCTCTGTACATCTCTATCTGTTTGTTCCTAGCTTCAAAAGAACGTTGATAGCCGTCAAAATGTCTGTAGAAATACCTCCACATGCGCTTGTGTTGTACATATCCTTTCTTTTTTTCTGGCGCGTGCGCACACGCGCAACACACACACACACACACACACACACACACACACACACACACACACACACACACAGAGAGAGAGAGAGAGAGAGAGAGAGAGAGAGAGAGAGAGAGAGAGAGAGAGAGAGAGAGAGAGAGAGAGAGAGAGAGAGAGAGAGAGAGAGAGAGAGAGAGAGAAAGTATATGAAAAAAACAAACAAGCAGGCAAACAAATTAAGAGGGCAAACAACTCGTTAGAGTTCCCAGCACACACGTGATTTTACGCACTGTACTCGATCCAGATGGAGGAAGTCCACGTTCACGTGCCATCGATGTTTCTGGCTACGTGCTTTATTCGGTAGATCTTACGTTTTGTTCATTATGACATATAAACCCCCTAAGATTTTTTGTATGTATTTTCTTTCTATTGGTACCTAACAATTTGCGTAACTTATTTACATTAGAGAGTCTGTCCTGTAACAAGGAGGAGTTAGGGTGTTTCTTAAGCTGAGGAAGTAATTACATTTAAAAACATAATGAAATTCATCTACCAGCTCTGACAAATTCCAAGCTGACAAAAATCTTTTTCTCTTAGTATGTTACAAAATCGGCCCTTTGAATCGGTAATTTATTATCCAGCGCTCTGAAATGCAAAAATGCTGACTGTTGTGGTAAGAAGAGTGTATAGTTTTCAGAATGGAAGACATTCTGGAATAGGGGATAATTATAGAATCAATTCATTTGTGTCAGTGTCCCTCATCCCTTGTTGGAAATACTTTGAAACTTTGATGTTTAAGTTTTTGATTTTCACTTCATTTTTGTTCATTTATAACCATTTTCTGAAAAAAAAAAACATTCAAACAGTTTGTAACAAACGCCCGAAAATCGCTAAATCAGTCAGTAGATTTTCCTTCGTACCCAAATCAAATAAACTGGCAAATAAAGTGGCAAATAAATTAAGACGTAGATTTGGCCAGTTTATTACATTTTAGATTTACTAGTTTAAACAAGTAAAAAAAAAAAGCATCCTACCTTTAGAACACATATCTATTGAGAACTGACCCAATTCCCATAACCATATTCATTAAAAATTGTAAAAGAGCTAGCGGCAGTTTACTACAACACCCATCTTCACAATCATGATAACGTAGGTACAATCATTCTAACAAAAATAAAAAAAAAAATTTTTTTAATCTTATTATCATTGGAGACATGAGTTTCCCACAGTTTCTTATAAGTACAAACCTAGCTCAATAATCTCCATCATAAAAATGTTTCTGGGTAGTATTAAACTTGTTGCTGTAGCAAGATCAAAGACAAATACTGTGCAGCCAAATGAAAGAATACACAAATAATATTAGAAAACATGCAAACGTTTGCTTCGTTTTCAGTTTTTATGCGTGATGTCACATTCTTGCATACGTGTGTAATGATGGTTAACAAATGTTATGTTTGTAATTCCTCTACTTATCATGTTTCCTTTGTTTTGCTTTCTTCTTAAACAACGACCAGAAAGTATCTCGATACTTAGAGCCCATAAGGTAATAGATAAAGACATTAAAGCTGGAATTGACGAAAGCAAACATTTGCCCTATACGTACACCTGTCCCCAAAAAAAATTCTCGTTCCGCCCACCAGCGTTCATTTCTGGCACAAAGAGACAGGCGATACGCAGCAGACCAGTAGGAGTCACGCACACGATGAGCAGGACTGAAGTACCAATCAGCATTTTAGTCAGCGCCACTTCTCTGGCAGACACTGAAGATGATGTTTCTGTACGCCATGCTACCACCTGCCGAAGTTTTGATACAGTCATGACTGTTGCCATTACCACCACAATCAGTATTCCACTCTGTAACCCAACTCCAAAGACAATGTTGTCCACATAGTCTATAAGGTCCTTGTTTCTTGAGTAAAAGAGACTGTGACCGTATAACATTGCCATTGTATGGATTCCAGGGTCATAAAAGCATGAAATATAGTATTTTGATGCCACTAGGAAATAGAGGCCAAGGACGATAACATAGACAGCAACGATGATGAGAGCCAACGTCCTGGTGCGAATCACAGTCCGGTACTGTAACGGCCTGAAGACACAGTAACATCTCTCACAGGCTATCATGGATGACAGAACAAACGAAACAATACCAAAGCTATGGAGACCATTGATGCGATGGTTGAGGAGAAATATCAAGACGGGACTAACGCTCTCAACTCCAAGAAACTGAAAATAAAACTCCTGGAAGTAGGACACCATGCTGATGAATAAGTAGAGTTCATCCGCCAAAGCCAGCGAGAACAGCAACAGGTTGACACGATCTCGGAGGCTTTGTTTGTAAAACACCACCATGTTGATGACGTTCGCGGGCCCACCAATCAGGAACAAGATTTGCAGGACGTTGGTTCTGACTCTTACTGTCAGTATCACCCATTTCTCTGCTCATAATGTTAGCAGGATTGTTCCACGGTAAATATTCCATTTCGTTAAATCTGATTTCGCTGCAGCCTCTCTGGAATCGATTCATTGTGTGGGTCAGTTTGCAGAACTCCCAGTGTTGGAGTATTTTGGGATGTCATATCAGAACTGGGAAAGTGAATCAAAGAGTGTCTGGCATTGACAATGGTCGATGTCAAATCATTGTCCATTTTGAAATCATTAGCTGCCAGGGGGCAAAATTAAATACCTGTTTTTACCAGTGACGAGTGTATTAAAATGCATTAGATAGTGATAAGCCTGCTGATCACTTTCTGAATGATAAATGAACATTGCATCTCAATTAAAAACCCATTTCTTCTTCTGCCCCATAGTTTTCATATATATCTTAATATTTACCCCTTAAACGATTCACATCATTGAGGAAAGAAAAAACGTTTGTTGGCTTTTGCTTCATTTTTAATTAGGACAGTTGAATTAAACTTGCGTGAAGGCGGTCGAATAAATCACTGTCTGATGACCAGAAAGAAGGAAGCCAACATAACCATTAGAAAACAAACCCTGCAATGAACTTTGTGAACAATCGAAAAACAACCATTACATTGAACTTGTTTATTTTGAGCCAGAAGAAAAATACGACAATCATTACAACATACAGAAAAATAAACATATTGACTTAGAGAAAGCTCGTTGTGTTTGTCAATTCACATGTAGTATCTACAGTAACTCTCTCTCTCTCTCTCTCTCTCTCTCTCTCTCTCTCTCTCTCGGGAGTTCGCAGCAAGATGGCGGATGATAAGCAGTGAGTGGTTGGCGCTCCAGTGCAAATGGAATAAATGAAGCGGGTTTGTGCTGTGATAGAGTGGTTATAGAGTTACAGAAATCAGTGCGTGGTGGTTATAAAGGTGAAATCAATCAGCTATGGTAGATTTTTGTGTGTCTGGAGAGCCAGAATCGGACTTTTCTGCGGGTCGAAGGGGAAAGGAAGGAAATGTAAGAAAAAGAAAAATGGCGGCGGGGTCGACGTGGCGGAGGGTGAGGATGTACTAATCTGGTTTGTGCTGTTGTGGGGATTCGCGATAACGCTTGTGAGTGCCTGCGAGATGACAGAAACAGCCTTCGGCCCTGGAGTCTGCAGCAAAACTGGCGGAATTGCGGAGAATCGCGATTCAGGCACGCTGACATTACTGACGTCACTGGCAACGACGGAAACAAATGTGACCGTAAAGATGAATGGAGGTGAACACACATACGTATCCCGGTGGCCCAGTAGCAGTATAGTGTGTTGTTTTTACTCCGGATTTGTTTTCGCAAGAAGCATGGTGGACCCCGGCACCAGATTAGCTGAACTGGGAGTGGGCATGATGAGTGGAGGGCACTGCCAGACTGACAAAGTCAAGATGTGTTCGGACATTCAGTTCGGCAACAGCGTGACTCCCATGGCGATGTTGCTCCTGACGTTCAACCTAGTCTACCTACGTAGACGGCTGCTACTAAGTAACGACGTCGAGACCAACCCGGGTTCAGATACAAAACGCAGGTCAGAACGTGAATATAAATGAGAAAATTGAACAAGAAAAACAGAAAGTTAGAACAGAAACTAGAAACGAAATTCGATAGTTTAGATACAAAGTTAGACACGAAGATGACACAATTATTCACAGCCATAACAACACTCACAGATTCATTCAAAGCACAGATAGACGCTATGAATAAGATTGAACAGAAGCAGACAGATATGGCAGATACACTGAAATAAACTAAGCAAGGACGTAGCAGAAACAAAACAGGACATACAAGCAAACAAAACGGCGGTTAGACACATTGGGGCAACACAAGACCATATGTCACGAAGGCTGACCAAAATGGAAGAAGAGCTGGACAGGATCGAAAGTTATTTATTCACGGAGGAACAATGTGAAGTTCTTCGGAATAAAGGAGGATATCACGGACAGTGGGAAAGAGAACTGCGAGGAGGTGATTAAAGAAATACTTGACCAACACATGACGGACGGACCGTGGCGGACGACGCGATCGAACGTGCGCATCGGTTTGGGGAAACCCGATCCATCCTCACAGAGACCCAGACCCTTGATTGTGCGCTTTCTCAGGTGGGGGGATGCGATGAGGTTACTAAGGAACCACGAGGCGCGAGAGAAGTTGAAGAGGGAGGGAATAAGACTATCACAGGACAGAACAAAAAGGCAAGCGGAACAGTTAAGAGATCTAAGATCACAAGGCAAGTCTGGTTATTTTGTGGGGGGAAAACTATATGAGGGAAGAATACAGGCCACGAACGGGATTGAAGGACAGTCAACAAGAACGATATGGACAGCACAGAAGACAAGAGCAACACGGATATGAAAATACCTTCAAAAAACAGAGATGTGTATGAACGGCCAAGGGACACAGAGAGAGAAGAAGGAAGAAAGTGACAATGGTGCAAGTGGATTCAGAGGTTATGGTGATTGGATGACGAGAGGACGTGAGGAATGGGAGGAAGGAGAGAGAGAGAGAGAGTGAACCAACGGTGTGAACAATCAAGGGAAAGTAAAGCAAAAAGTAAGCAAGAAGGGGAAGAATGGAGGAAAGAGAGAGAGAGAGACAGAAGAAGAGTGACGAATCAGGTATGGATGATGATAAATGGAAAAAAAAAAAAAAAAAAAGGAGATGAAGGAGAGAATGAAGATGGGGGGAAGATGAAAGTGCGGAAGAAAATGAAAGTGAAAGTGATTTCGATGCACTGCTAAGCAGAATAGACATATCAGTTGAAGAGAGAGAAAGAGGACTAGAGGAGGAACAAGAGAGTATGACAGAGAAACAGTATGAAAGAGGAGTGAGAGGGGAAGAAGAGGGGAGAAAGGAGAGACTAACCAGTGCAAAAGGAAGAGAAAATGTAACAAAAGATGAGAGAGAGAAAGAGGGTGTATCCAGCACAAGCAAGGCAGGGAAAAACACCCACTAAAAACACTACGGAGGCAAATGTAGGTCAAAGTTCGGACACAGGTCACGAAAACACCAATAGCATGTGCACAAGCAATGGTACACACATCGGGGGTGAGCATGACAACAGCACGAACCAACTAGGCAGCATTTGGGACACACAGAGGTCAGGGTCACACACGGACACGGCGTGTGCGGCAGGCAAAGAGGACGAGGCACAGAAAATGACAACACCACGCACGCGACAAGAAGCACACACTAACACAGGGAAAGAACAGGAGGATGCTAGTTCAAAACGCAAAGGCACAACGAAGGGAGTGGAAGATATGCATAAAAAAAGACGATATAACACCCACATTAGGCAACAAATCAACAAACACAAGACAATTCACAATAGAAGAAACCATGCAAACACAAAGCATAATAGGCTCCAACAACGAAGAACGGAACAAAACGAACGGTGGGGGGTAAAACTAAAACAAAACGGCAGGCTACAGGAAAACAACAATCAAAACCTCAAACAGGAGATACAAAAAACTAACAAACAAGCAACCTGGTTACACACGTCTATCAGCGAACACACGTTCCCAAACAACAAGAAAGGATAAGAGAGAAGGGTCAGATAAAGAGGACAGCTGAGGGGCAGGCCAGGGTCACACACAACAGAAAAGGAAGGATAATGATACAGGACAGTCTATGGAGAATGTGAGAAGAGTGAAAGGAAATAGTGGGGGAAAACGAAAACAAGAGTGAGAATGAGAGCATGAGGAAACAAGAAAGCTATATTTTGGTTGCTGGAATGTCGAAGGTCTACTTGAAAAGCTAGCAGATCCAGACTTCTTAGAATATATCACGTCGTCGACGTGTGTAGTCTAAGTGAAACATTTACATTAGAATCATTCGACTTCGACTTTGAGATAAAATTTCAAGAATTTTTACACTCACACTGTCCAGCGGTAAAATTTACTAGAATGGGTAGACCTTCAGGGGGGGGGTTATCATGTTAATTTAAAAAGGAATTGTCTGAATATGTACAGATGATAAACACTGATGTAAAAAATGTATTATGCATGAAAATAACAAATGATTTATTAAAGTGTGAAAAAGATATACTGTTTCTTGGCATTTATGTACATCCAGTGGATAGTCGTTTTTACTCTGATAAAGATTATTCATGTACTCTAGAACTAATAGAACAGTATATACTTATGCAAATAGAACAAGGAAATGATTGTTACTATATTATTGGAGGAGATTTCAATGCTCGTATAGGAGAATGGGGCTTGAATATCAATGATAACAATGATATTGCAAATGATGACCAAGACGTATATTCACGAAAATCAAAGGACTTAATATAAATGGTTTTGGCAAAAAATTAATGGAACTTTGCATAACATTTAATTTGACCCCTTTAAACGGACTTTGTACCGAGAACTTTGATTGTGGATATACGTTTTTTTTTCGGAAAGGGGAAATAGTACAATTGACTATTATTTGTGTGTTCTATTGAATTGATTGAAAATGTAAGAAATTGTACTATTGATGAAAGAATTGAATCTCACCACATGCCTATCACTATGGAACTTCAGAGCACATTGCCAGACCCACAAGTAGATAAATCAAAGAATAAGATAGCAAAGAAAATTAGATGGGATCCTACAAAACAACAGGAATATATTCAGGCTATTGAAACAGAAAGATCCAAGCAATTACTTGAACAGATCACAGAAGAGATAAACATTGATGTAGATACAAGCATAGAGAAATTTAATACACTACTTAAGGAGGCAGGAAAAAACATGTATATAACTACAGGCGTGGGAAGAAAAACAATATAACATCAAAGGGTTGGTATGACAAGGAATGTAAAGACAAAAAGAAAGAAGCTAGACATGCACTCAGCAGACTGACACATACGAACAAGAGCAAAAACTTAACTCTATATATGAAGGAAGAAATGAGGCATATAATAACAAAAGAACAATATACCAAGAGACAATTAGAGAAAAAAAAAAACAGTATAGAGAAAACAAACATATGACACACTCATACAAAACCAAAAGGATAGTCAGAGATTTTGGAAAATTATATAAGAAATACTAATAGAAGGAAGACTACACTACCATCAATAACTATCACACAATGGAAGGAACACTTTGAAAGCGTCCTAAATCCTCAGATACTGAAATACAAAACAATATAGAGAGACTACAACAAAACGCAGAGGAAGATGAAGATGAAATACAAACACAAGAGCTAGATGAAGAGATAACCAACAACGAAGTAAGCCTAGCAATAAGAAAATTGAAAAAGGGCAAATCACCTGGTATAGATGAAAAATACCACCCGAATTTTTAAAGACAATAGAACAAAACATAACTCCATTCCTGACAAAATTATTTAATAAGTTATACCAAGATAGTTATTTCCCCAGGAATGGACAAAATCTGTTATAGTACCTTTGTTCAAGAAAGGTAACAAACAAAACCCAGGAAATTACAGAGGAATATCCCTACTATGCATTATAAGTAAAATATTTACAGCCATAATAAACAGAAGATTATACAACTGGGCAGAGGAAGAAAATAAAATAAGTAGAGAACAAGCAGGATTCAGAAAAAAATTACTCAACCATAGACCACATTTTCACACTTGTATCAATGATTAGTAACTGCCTGCATGGTAGAAGAAGATGTAAACTATATGTTTGCTTTTATCGATTATCAAAAAGCGTTTGATACAGTAAACAGAGATGAATTATGGAAAATATTAAAGAAACACAAAATTTCGACTAAAATGCTAAATATGTTGAAAGGTATATATAGAACAGTACAAGCATGTGTGAGACATGGGACAGAATTAACAGAATTTTTTGACTGCCCACTCGGAGTGAAACAGGGATGCCTATTATCTCCCTTGATTTTCTCCTTACTAATAGCAGAAGTAGCTGAGACGGTAACAAGGAGAGGAAGACATGGATATCAATTTTTACCAGGAACTGAGGAATTATTCTTATTGCTATTTGCGGATGATATAGCACTAATATCACAGACACCAGCTGGACTACAGAACCCAAATAAAAAACCTGCAAGAAACTTCTGATCACATAGGGTTAACAGTGAATCTGCAAAAAACAAAAAATCATGGTATTTAGAAAAGGAGGATACCTAGGCAAACTGGAAAAATGGTATATAAAGGAAAAGAAATTGAAGTTGTTAACAGCTATAAATACCTAGGTTATACATTACGACTAAACTTTCTGTCGATATCTCACTCTCAGAATATGCAGGCAGAGAGCGAAAGGAAAGATGATAGAGATAATGAAAATTATGTATAGCTTAGGGCATATAGACATGAAAATCTATTTCAAACTTTTCGATTCACAGGTTAAACCATACTTCTATATGCAGCAGAAGTATGGGGACTAATTAACTATTCAACAGCGGAAAATGTACATTTACTCGCAAGCAAAAAATACCTAGGGGTAGGAATGAAAACACCAAAAACTATTTAGTATATGGAGAGTTAGGTAGATACCCGATATACATAGATAGTACAATAAAGACAATTAGATATTGGCTAAGACTGGTAAAAATGACACCGGATAGGATACCGAGGCAAGCATATGAGAGGGAAAAAAAAAAAACAGAAGTAAACAAACCACAAAACTGGGCTCTAGGAATAAAAAGATGCTTAGACAGTTATGGATTTTCAGAAGTATGGAACAATGAGGGGGCACGTAATGAACACATGTTCATTAATGAGTTAAAGCAAAGAATGATAGATTGTTTTAAACAAACATGGCATGACAAAATTACAAACAGCGAACGATTTAAGACATATTATTCGTTTTAAAAACCATACACAAACGGAAGAATACTTACACATAATCACTATAGCAAAGTTCAGAAGAGCATTGACAAGAATGAGGCTAGGAATAAATGAATTGCATACTAACAAGAAGTATATAGACAATTTAGTTATCACAACATGCCCCTTCTGTCCAGTGAAGAAACAGAAATACATTTCCTAACAATCTGTCCAAACTACAGACAATTAAGAGAGAAATACATATCTAAACATTTTAGAAACTTGAATACAATTAGACTAGAAAATTTATTACAAAATGATAACATAGATATCACACGCGATATCGCAATGTATATTTTTTATGCACTCAAAACCAGAGAAAATCTATTCTAAGAAAATAACATACCAAGAGGACTGGCAATATTACCTAAACATATCATATGATTTGAGAAACGAAATGTTATCATGATACAGATGAGAATGGAAGACGGAACTGGAAGAAGAATGAAGAATTAGTGTAAAAGTTTGAGGGGAAATGATAAACTATCGATGAAAGAGAGACTGGAACAATAGAGAAAGATTGGACAAATGTACATAAGTGAAATATCAAAAAAAAAAAAAAAAAAAAAAGGATGACGTTGTTTATGCATATATACTTTATACAAGTGTATGACGATGGGAAGGGGGGATCATAGTAATAGAAGTTGGCATGCTGGTTGCATGTTCAGGGCTTTGGGTGCGAGCTTGTGTGTCCCGCCCGCGCCGCTCGCGGTCTCCCCCCCCCCCCCCTCCTCCCCTCTTGCGCTCCCCCGTGGCTGGGGGGGGGGGGGGGGGGGGGGGCGGGGCGGGTGGGCCGGACGGCAACAAGAGACGTCGGAGCGCGGTTGCCGGCCGGCGCGCCCCGTGCCGCTCGCGGTCTCTCCCCCTTCTCCCCCTCTCTTGCGCTCCCGCTGCGATTGGGGGGGGGGGGGGGGGGGGGGGCGGACGGCGGCGGGATACGGGTACGGATAGGTCGGAGCACGGTTTGCGGCCCGCGCGCCCCTTGTGGCTTGTGGTCTCCCCCTCCTCCCCTCTCTTGCGCTCCTGGGGGGGGGGGGGGGGGGGGGGGTGCGCGGGGCGGGCGGGCCGGACGGCAACAAGACGTCGGAACACAGCTGGCATGTCGACATGTAACTAGTGTATTGTGCTTTTAAAGAATACCCCAGCCCATAGTCAGTTAGGAAAGGAATATCAATAGAGGAAATGTTATAGAGGCCTGTTCTTAATTTTACCAGAGTGATTAGTATTATAAACTATCAAATATTGTCTTGATTAATTAGTATGTTTTGTGAATGTCTATAATAAAGGTTGGCGTCTCATTACTGAGACTAAATTCATGCAAGAAACGAGAACTATGTCTCATTATATTTCATACTG
>JADBJO010015163.1:5000-35000 GCA_016801955.1 Conus betulinus
AAAAAGTTAATTCTTATTTCTCGAGCCTCTCTTTTAAGTGAAAGGAGTAGATGCGTGCGCTTGGAGTAAACATGTCAAGTTTGTGATTTAATGTACACAAATACAGTGTTTGACAGAGAGATAATCTGATTTCTTCTTTTTTCTTCACATTTTTTATTCACAACATGAGCAATAAACCCTTATATATGCATTTCCAGAAAGAATATCGAATAGTATCTACAACATGTTTCATATATTATACGTTTTTTCAAATGTATTCATCAAGATTTTCGTTTACATGAATGACAAAACAAACAAACAAACAAAACTACACATTTAGCAAGAGAGAAAGAGACAGACAGACAGACAGACAGACAAGATAAGAGAAGACAAACAAAGATATGCTGGCAGCTAAATGTAGTGCAAACTTGAAATAAACTTAGGTTGTGCAGATGTTTCAATCAAAACAGGGACATAGGTAAAATTCTTAAAGTGCTCAACCCCTTGGGGAGCAACATCTGTTAAAAATAGGGTGATAAAAGGAAGTTTTAAAAACCACCAACAGATCTGTTTCGAGCCAGCGCTCTCGTCAGGATGGTTTTGGGGCGCCTACTGCCGATGTATATGGCCTGATGTCACTGTTTGCACGTGCGGATTGGCTGCACGTATTGTTCGTTTTTTTTGGGGGGTTGTTTACAGTTCAGGGTGCGTTTGCTGACAACGATTTCCATTTGTGCCTGCAGTTGTTTACTATTTCTACTTTAGTATTTAGGGTTGCTAAGTATGGTTTGCATAGTATTAACCATTTTTCTGTTGAACATAGGTTGCATCTTTTTGAAATGTTGTTGTATGGTGATGCCCTTTTTTTTATGATTTCCAGGATATGTTATAGTTTTTTTTTTTGTCTTTAAGTCTCCAAATATATTTGCTCAGTTCTGTTTGGTTTTTGTATTTTTCTTGTTGAATGAATGACTGTTTATGGTTTGCGTATCTGGTTTTGAAGTGATTTTCAGTGATCCCTATGTATGTTTTTTTTTTTTTTCATTTTCTGATGTCACAGTGGCTTGGTATACAATGTTGTTATAGAGGCATTTGTTGCTTAGGGACACTGTTCTTTTTTAGCACAATTGCAGGATTTCCTTTCTTCACCCTTCTTTGCTGTGTTGCTTTTCATTTTGTTGGATGAATCAATTATATTTTTAAGGTTGGGCATGCATGAATATGATAGTTTGATGGTGTTCTTGTTGAATATTTTGGACAATTTGTGTTCTTTTGGGAAGGATGCTGTCAAAATTTTGAAAAATTCTTTTCCTACGTTTGTTTTTACTCGTCCATCATATGGAGGGTTGTACCATGTGATTTTCCTTTTCCTGTTTTTTTTTTTTTTTGTTCATGTTGTTATCTGGGTTGTATTGTAGTTTGTAGCTGTAACCACTTTTTTGCAATGCCTCTTGGTATTCTGCTGCTGCATTGTTGAATACTCTTTCATTATGTGACAGATTAGATAATCTCTTGTTTATGCCATTGGGTATGTTTTTTTTAGTATAGATGGTGGGTGGTTGCTATTGATGTTTACATAAATGGGCGTGTCATTAGGTTTCTTGTGGTTTATATATGTGGTTGTTGAGGTCAAGTGTTATGTCTAAGTAGTTCACTACTTTTTGTTTGCTTTGATAGTGATTTTTAAGTTATGGTTTTGGAAAATTTTGCATAGTTCTTTTTTTTCTTGTTATATTCAACAAGTTTCTTGTATATTCAACAAGAACACCATCAAACTATCATATTCATGCATGCCCAACCTTAAAAATATAATTGATTCATCCAACAAAATGAAAAGCAACACAGCAAAGAAGGGTGAAGAAAGGAAATCCTGCAATTGTGCTAAAAAAGAACAGTGTCCCTTAAGCAACAAATGCCTCTATAACAACATTGTATACCAAGCCACTGTGACATCAGAAAATGAAAAAGAAAACATACATAGGGATCACTGAAAATCACTTCAAAACCAGATACGCAAACCATAAACAGTCATTCAACAAAGAAAAATACAAAAACCAAACAGAACTGAGCAAATATATTTGGAGACTTAAAGACAAAAAAACAAACTATAACATATCCTGGAAAATCATAAAAAGGGCATCACCATACAACAATATTTCAAAAAGATGCAACCTATGTTCAACAGAAAAATGGTTAATACTATGCAAACCATACTTAGCAACCCTAAATACTAAAGTAGAAATAGTAAACAACTGCAGGCACAAATGGAAATCGTTGTCAGCAAACGCACCCTGAACTGTAAACAACCCCAAAAAAAAAACGAACAATACGTGCAGCCAATCCGCACGTGCAAACAGTGACATCAGGCCATATAACATCAACAGTAGGCGCCCCAAAACCATCCTGACGAGAGCGCTGGCTCGAAACAGATCTGTTGTGGTTTTTAAAACTTCCTTTTATCACCCTATTTTTAACAACACACACACACAACACACACACACACACACACAAATATATATATATATATATATATATATATATATATTTTTTTTTTTTAATGCTAATAGAATAATCAAATCTAAAACATGGTCAGTTTTTACATCTCTTTCACATCCAAAAATAACCAGATGTTCGCTAAAGCGAAATGAGTGAGCCAAGAAACATTTTTGAACAAGTGTGGTTTGGAAATCCCTCCAGAACGAGTGCACAAAATGACAATTCCAAAAATGTGTTGAATATTTTCTTTTTCTAGGTTGCAAAATGAGCACCTATCATTCCTATACATGTTCATGTTAAACAGTATACTGTTAGTTCCTAGAATTCTGTGCACTGTCCTTATCTGCAACTACTTTAATTTGATGTCGTTTATCTTCCAAATTTTCTTGAAAATGGAGTTCCATTGTATGCGTCGACATATCCTTCTATCCGACTTTTCACGACAGTTTGGCAATGTTTTTGTTTGTTATTTGTTTGTTTGTTTGTTTGCTTTTCCCAGTAGATCATAAAATGGTCTTGCACCTTTTGGAATAGAATGTAACATCCTGAAAGCTTTACTCGAGTCATAATTTAAGAGATCATTATTTGGCATGGCTAATCCCTTACTTTGAAGATATGCTCTAACAACATTAACCATTCCCCTATAAACAATAAAGTTAGCCTGAATGTCATATTTGACACAAAACGTATTAAAAGATAGAAATCATCCATTTTCATCTAATAAATTAGCCCCTTGATGAACCCCATTTTCAATCCAATTCGGATAAAATGGAGACTCTCTGGCTATCAGGATACTGGAATTACAAAAGATGGTTCAGAAATCATTTCTTTTGGGTTTTCAATTTCAACATATTTCCTATTTCTTCATAGGATTTGTAGACACTTAACCAAAAGGCATTCTTATTTCTGGAATTAATAATGTTAGTACCTATCTTATCTATAAACCTGTTTTGTGCATATAATTGTTTCATGATACATGCCCATTTGTGCTTACTAGTGTGCAATCTTCTGATCCAAGCAACTTTTAATGCATTTACATAATTTTGGACATTTGGGATTCCAATACCACCTTGATCAGTACTTTCTCACGATATCCTTCTACTTATCTTGTCATTCTTCTCATTCCAAACAAATCGATAAATGCTCTGTTGTATCAAGTTCAAAATTTTGTCTGGTGGATTTGGCAAGAACATCCAATCCAAAGAAAAACTATTTTCGACAAAATGAGAGATGTAAGAATAGCTATTCATCCAAGTGGTGTCCATTGTCTGTTAAGCCATACCTCATATAATGTTTTAATTTCCTTAAATGTGTGTTTGAAGTTAATTCTTACACATTCTTTTAAACCATTGGTGAACCAAATACCAAGTATTTTGAATCGCAATGGATTCCATTCCATGTGCAAATGGGGCATGTATTTTACCTGTGATTTTTTTTTCTACAACCCAGCCAAACTGCGATGCTTTTTTTTTTTTTTTTTTTTTTTAACAGTTCAGTTTTAACCCAAACACACTTCCAAAAACATTCGCAATTGTCATTGATTCTTCAAATGGCTCCCTATCACCCTCTTGTATTATTCAGTATCAAATCTCAAATAAATGTCAGCGAACCGCCCAGAGAAACGCGGACAAACGAGTCACTTCTTTCTTTCTTGCGCTGAACACAGAAGCGATCAAAGCTAAGCGCATTTTCGTTATTTGTTTCATGTTTGTTGCACCTGAAGAAGACCTAAGAGGTCGAAACGCGTTGTGGTTTGTCTTGTGACTCGTTTGTCCGCGTTTCTCTGGGCGGTTCGCTGACATTTATTTGAGATTTGTTTGGATTTCCGCCTGCGGTCGTTTCACTTTGCGGCTGGATTTATTCAGTATCGTTAGCGTATTGGGATATCTTATTTTCAACTCCTCCAGTATTTACATTTACACCTTTGATAATATTACTCTTTCTGATCATTGCAGCTAGACTTTCAACACTGATGATTATGATCAGATAGGTGAGATTGGGTCTCCCTGTCTACATCCTCTTTGCACATGGAACCATGGTGTTATTTTTTCTTTTACTGTAACGGTCCATTTTGATATCTTTTATAAAGTTTTTTTATCCACTGACAAAAGTCAGGACTAAAGCCGAATGCATTCAATGCTTTCCACATAAACAAACAACTGAGCGAATCATAAGCCTTCTCAAAATCTTGAGAAAATTAATATACCAGATTTTCTGCTTATCTGAAGATAATCAATCAGATCATATATATTAAACTTATGTTATCTCCAATATATCTGTTTTTAATGAATCCAAGTCCGATCTCCATTTATAATTGATGGAAAAATTAATTTCAGTCTATTTGCAATACATACAGAGCTTATCTTATAAACAACATTAAGCAAAGAGATGGGTCTCCAGTTTCCGATAAACTGACGCGGTTTATCTCTTTTAGGAATACAGATTATTGCTCCTTCTTTTTGTGTGGAAGACAATTCCCCTTTTCTAAACCCTTCATTTAGTTACCTTACAACAAAAGCCCCAAGATAACGCAAAGAAAAAAAGAAAAGGAAACATTCCACTGTGAATCCATCGCTTCCTGGACTTTTATTATTTTTCATGTTTTTGAGTGCAAACCCAGCCTCTGTCAATGAAATTTCGCCTTCCAAGGAGTCCTGCTCTTCCCCGGACAAACGTGATAGTTTCAGCAACCAAATCCTGATTTCTATACCTTCGACGTTTTTTTTCAAGGTACAACGTTTTGTAAAATGCGTTGATTTCATTTGCTATTTCCTTTTTTGTCTTTTATCATTGTACCAATTTTATCTATGTCTGTGATTCTTTTACTCACAAAATTCCTCTTTTCTAAAGAACAAAAATAGTTTGTGATTTTCTCGCCCTCAGCTAGCTATCCATCTTGTCTGGGAGCGAAGCAAGACTCCCTCCATTTTTTTTCTCCCTTAGATATACCAGTTCTGCTTTACTATTTTCTAAGTAATTTTTCTCTATTTCAGTTATTTTTATTCTAGTCGCTTTATTTGTTCTTCTAGCTTTTTTTTTTTCCTCCTGTTCTGTTTTTTTTCTTTTTAGCTGTTGCAAATGCTATTGTTTTTTGCTCTTATTTTCATAAGCATAGTCTCAAGAAGCAGTTGGTCACCAATACGTAACTGCAATTCGTCTTTTGGTATCTGATTTATATTTTCACGAGAATAGGGGGATATGGCATACTCTTCTAAAACCCGTTTATTTCATTGTGAACTTCTTCCTCATACATTTTGTCTTCCTTTTTCGACCCAAGGACAAACGTGATGATAGAATGCTCAGTTCTATATCCTGGAATTATGCCGGTGTGAGTGAATTATTACACAACGATTCTGACACAGAGAAAAAGTCTAATCTGCTCTGTTGAATGAGATTGTTCCTTCTCCAGGTATATCTTTTTGTATCTGGATTCATTTCACGCCATACGTCCATTAATTCCAAATGCATCATCATTCTCTTGACCTGTTCTTGTGCCTTGACATTATTATGGTTAGCGAACTACCTGAGGGTTTTCTTCTCTCTTCTTATTCTCCCTCCTATTTTGGATCAACACCTCTCTTGGTTTCTACCTCTATTTAAATTTCTCCCTCCTCATTCATTAATAAATCCCTATCTAATTTACCTGTTGGCGTATTTCCTATTTCATATACGGCTTTTTTCTGATTAGGGTGTGTTGTTGCTCGTTTTCTTTTAAATGTTGTAGAGTTTAGTTTGTAATTTCTGCATAACATGTTTGTGTGATTTTGAGAGCAATCACTTTTTGCATCATTTCCAAAAACAGTGCTGTATTTTCACAGTTTTTATCCCAATTTATTAGCGTTTTGTTCAATAACTGTCAGAAATCTAACTTTTTCAGTCTATTCTGTCAGCGCAAATGTCGAAATGTTGATCTTTTCTCCTTTGTGGACCTCACTTAGTTGAATCAAACACCATTTTCATCTGGGTGTGCAGATGCACAAACTAGTCACTTGTATCAACCACACTTCTTTTCTGACCCGTGGTTGATGTTGTTGTTGTTGTTTTGTTTTGTGTTTTTCTTTCTTTTTTGTTTTTCAATATACCTTTGATTGTCATGTAAAACTTCGCTGCATGACTGTGATACTGAGTTCGTGCTAATACTGCGATTTGCCGTTTGTTTTATCATTACATCTTGCAATTCAAATTGTTCTTTACTTTACATCTTAATGCCTCCCCACCCCTTCCAGTTTGGGCGACGTGGTCTTTTAAAACGCCACCCACATCCTCATTATTATGGCTGATGTTAAATCAGACTTCAACGGTTTTCTGGCACATGGTCAGAAGGTAGGTGTCTCTGGGGAAGAGCTAATCAATTACACAAATCAATGTGAGACACGCACCTCTAGGGTAAAATATAGAGAGGAACTGAAACAGACTGAAAAAAGATAGAAGAGATAGTGGCTGAAATAGAACAAGAAGAAAGAAGAGAAGAGAGAGGGGCTGCTGATAGGAAGGAAGAGAGAGGCTGCTGAAAGAACTAACAAGGCACAGAGAGAGACTGAGCGAGAGCGAATTGAGCTTGAGAGAGAGAGGCTGAAAGACAGCTGAAGAAAATTGAAGGGCAACATGTGCTTGAGTTTTGCCGTACGGAGCTAGAACAGACACGAGTAGAAGTTCAGCTTAAACAGCTTCTGTACATGCGGCGACAGAAAAAAAAAAATCTCCACTGCAGATAATCAGTCTAGCCCTGGAGTTAAAACTTCTTACATCCCTAACCTTCTCCCTTTTGATGAGAGAATCGAGACAACATAGATTCTTTTTTTTATTTCCTTTTGGAAGATACTGCATCCTCTTGTGGCTGGCCCCGAGAAAAACTACTTTATATGCTGCCTTGTTATCCATAGGCGGTGCTCTAAAACCGTTCCACGTCCTCGTGGCTAGCGAGAATCTGATGTGTCAATATCTTAAGGGGAATTCCTCAAGAAAGTTCAATGTACTGAGGAAGAATTTCGGGGAAAAGTTCGGTCCGTGCGTCCGGAAAAAGGCGAGTAATTCACAGTATTTTTAATCCGTACTAACCACCTTTTGACCTCTGGATTTATTTATCTGTCATGGGAAAAAAAAACATTTGATAAGTTCCACGATTTGTTACTACCGAACAGATCCTTCACAGTGTGTCTAAAGACTTAGACATTTTCGTTTTGGTAAAAAGGTAGTACACAAAAGGGGAATTCTTGTTTTCTCAGTCTCTCCTTTGAATGAATGGATCTCGTAGATTCGTGCGTTTGGGGTATAACATGCTGCGTTTGTGATTGGGTGTATGCAAATTCAGTGTGTGACAGTCGCTGACACCTCAATGAACTCAAACAGTTCTTTGTGCTGGCCACAAAAATATATCAATGTTGCTGACACCTCACTGATCTATATATATAAATTTCAAAAATAAATAGTGCTCTGTATTGACACAAAAAGATTCTAATTTTGTTGAAACTTCACTAAACTTAAACCAGTGCTCTGTAGTAACAGCACACTATTGTAATGTTTGTTGGCACCCCACTGAACTACGACAGTGCTCTGTACTGGCAGGAAAGTACAGCATTCACGATTCCTCAGGACATCTGATTGTTGTGACGACATCCCCGTCGTCTGGCTATGTGACACTGAGAGGTAATCTGAGTCTTGGTGGTCCTTGGTCTGTGTGGGGATATATGTATGTTCCATTCAGACACGTTGCTATGCTTAGTTTCGAAGTAAAGGCATCAACTTCGCCTCAAGTCAGGGCATATCGCCATTTTTGGCAGTTTGATAAGTCTGTGGACAAAATGAGGGAAATACGATCTGAGGTATGGAATGGATTTGATTCTGACTGTGATTTCGCGAGTGTATACACAGCAAGAGCACTGAGTGTTGACGTATCGACATCATTTTGCATCATGACACAATGCTTTCAAATGTTCTTCACATTTTTTCCTGTGAGGAAAGCTCCTCAAAAACTACCCAGTGGTTTGTGGAATGTGTTCAGTGGATGATTATCAGAGTTTTCAACACCACATGGATTGTAACTTGAAGACAGAGTGTGAGGATGGACGGGATGAAGCAGAACACTGTCCCTTCAGCAGTGCTGACTGCCAGGGCATGATAGCCATGTGTGGGCGGTGCTACTCACTTCAGCGCAATGTGTCTGGGTTCAATCGCGATAGCTTGGACATTATCAAAGTCAGTAACGAGCATTGTCATTCTTCAGGCGGTACAGCAAGTGTGCCTTTGTGTGTGTTTGACTGGTTTACCACAGTGCTAAACCTAACAGGGCTGCATGAGCGCAGACTGTCCAACTTTTGGGCTGGTATCTTCTCCAATGATTTATCATCACCCTCTATGTACAGGCAAGAGGTTTTTCAAAGCAGATTTGTGCTTTATCATACATTTCGCCTCAGTGCTGATAATTGTGACACACACAAGGGAGAGATGAATTGTTATCATACTCGTCATGGCACACGTATGGCATATGCGTTTATCCCCTGTATGCGGACATTTGGCCTGGGATATTACCTGCACCCACACAATCTGTGCATTCACAACAAATACAACTTTCAATACCCACCACTCATCAAACATGGTTCACTAAACAACACTGAATATGTGTTGCCAAGGCGACAAGAATCTATGACGTTGTGCCTTGGTGGTCACGTGATATACACATTTCTTCTGTGTGGCCTTCATCCGTTGAAAGTATGCACTCGAGAGCAGACTACTTGTCATTTCCGCGATCACTCTTCACACATCTCTTTGCATATAGCAGATGACGACTCTACGTTAGTCCCTACATTCACTTGTAGTGATGACGTCACCACACTGTCATACTCTCTAGTGTGCAATTTCATACACGATTGTCAGGATGGCAGCGATGAATCATTCTGTAAACATCCTGTTTGTGTGAAGAAGTTCACCTGCATGAGTGGGCCAATGTCTTTTGTACAGTAGGGTATGTGACCAAACACCTCATTGCCAAGATCACTCTGATGAACACAACTGCAGTTCATACAGACCCTGGTTGATAAAGTTCCCATTTTTTCCTTCCCCTGCTCTGGTCAGGTTTGATAACATCAGGAAGTTTAAAGCAACCCCGATGGGTTTCAATGAGTCTTGTCCCGACAGTCATTACCGTTGTCCTGGTGACTCCAATGACTGTCTTCCTGTCTACACACGATGCAATGGAATCTTTGACTGTTTGGACAGTAAAGATGAAGACGGCTGTGAGGACATGATGTGTTCGGGATTCTTCAAATGCAGAGCTTCCACAACCTGTCTACACTCTGACCACCTGTGTGATGGCTGGCCTCACTGTCCAATGCATGATGATGAGATGATTTGTGATACATTTTGTCCTACGGCCTGTCTGTGTCAAGGTCACACGTTACGTTGTCTCCAGCCTTTCTCCATGACACGGTTTCCGGATATTCGCTCTCTGGACGGAACCAGTTCTGGAATAACACTTTCTGACGTAAGCAAGCTTCCGTATCTTGTTCATCTTGTTCTTGCTCAATGCTCCTTGATTTTAATCCCTGTCACTATATTGTCAAACCTGAGATTCCTTGACCTCAGTGTCAATATGCTCAGTCATATGAACATGTCAGTTTTTTCCAAGTTGGAAAATTTACAAACAGTGTCACTGTCCCATAACCCCATCACCTCCCTTTATACTGATTTATCATCATCTGTTGTTCAGCACCGTCACCTAATGCAGGTAGATCTGTCATTCACTGCACTGACAGTGTTTCGATTCTAGAGTCTTTTTGCCGTTTGTTCGTATACAGAAACTCAATGTAACGTTTTACCACTATTCACAGAATTGGTCCCAAGGGATTTCAGTTCACACCACAGTTGAAGAACTTTATCTGGATGGCAGTCCATTGGCACGTTTCCTCTCGACATGTTCAGAGATCTTTTCAGTTTGAGTGTTGTTTCCACAGAAAACTATAAGATATGTTGTCCCCAGATTCTCCTAAGTAATTATGATGTCGCCTCTTGTCATGCCCAAAAAGACGAAATTTCCTCTTGTGAAGACTTATTGCAGTCGTGGTTCTATCGAGGGTTTCTTTGGCTGATAACTGTCTATCAATGAGTGGTAATGTCTTCTGTTTCTGTGCCCGTTTAATGGCAAGGGGTATGACTTTGTCGACTGGATTCAGTGTGTTTGTGCTAAACCTTACGCTGGCTGACTTTCTGATGGGTGTCTACATTGCAATCATTGGACAGCGGATGAAGAATTCCGTGGCAGATATCTGCAGTTTGATGACACCTGGAAAGACAGTATAGTCTGTACAGTGGCTGGTTCTCTGTGTCTGCTGTCCAGTGAAGTGTCTGCACTGATCATCTCGTTGATTACACTGGATCGTTTTCTCGCCATTCATTTTCCATTCAGCACTTTGCGTTTTGGGAGAATGTCAGCAGTCATTGCCTGTCTGTCAACTTGGCTCATTGGTTGGATTCTGGCCTCACTGCCTTCACTCCCCATGCTGTCACACTGGGAGTTTTTACAGTCAAACAGGCATCTGTATTCCGTTACCAGTAACAAAACGAGACTTTAAAGGAAAAAAACACTACTCTTTCAGTTTACTAATTGTCCTTAACTTCATTCTGTTCTTATTTATCTCTGCTGGCCAAGCATTCATCTACCGATCTATCCAGAACAATGCTTTCAAGACCAACACGACCAGAGTATCACGGGACATGACCATCGCCCAGCGACTGATCACTGTGGCGGTGACAGATTTCATGTGCTGGTTTCCCATTGGACTGTGTGGGATGCTGGCTGTGGCTGGAACTCCCATCCCTGGTGAGATCAACGTGGCGCTGGCTATATTCATATTGCCGTTGAACTCTGCTATTAATCCCTTCATGTATACCTTCAACACACTGGCAGAAAAACGGAGGCAGCTCATGAATCCAAACTTCTACAATGGTTTAAATCTCATTCCGATATGAGCCTCGCTCGTTAGACCGTGGTGTACTATGTCGTGCCATTTTTGAATTTTCTGTTTTGAATTCTGTATTAGTTACATCGATGTATACATTCAGACTCTTGGTTCCTTGAAGACCAGCGGGCAACTCTTCACAGCCTTTCCTCAGGTAGGCAGCCCATTGTGTCAACTCTAAGTACCCTTCTTTTCAGTTCGGAGCTTATGGTATCCAACGGGGAAATGGTGAGCAGATGCCATATATAGTTATTGATGTATGTATGTTCCAGTAATCCTTATTTTAGTCTAGAACGTATCTAATTATGGGCAAGTTGGAGGAGGAGTGGGAGGCGGAGTTGGGATAGGGGTAGGGGAGGGAGGTATGAAGGGCGGAGTTGGGATAGGGGTAGGGGAGGGAGGTATGAAGGGCGGGAGTTGGGATAGGGGTAGGGGAGGGAGGTATGAAGGGCGGAGTTGGGATAGGGGTAGGGGAGGGAGGTATGAAGGGCGGAGTTGGGATAGGGGTAGGGGAGGGAGGTATGAAGGGCGGAGTTGGGATAGGGGTAGGGGAGGGAGGTATGAAGGGCAGGGTACTGTCAGACATGTCAGAGTAGAGAAGGATGTGTCACACTTCCATTGCTGGATCCCGCCTTTGTCATTTGTTTTCTAAATTCTTCCTGAGTGTAAAAGCAGAAGATTCCAAAGATCTGATGACTCCTTTCAGATAATAGCACAAACTGATCTTTAATACTTCTTGGCTGTCACGTCTTTGAGTTAATAGCACGAACTTATCTGTAATACTTCTTGAGAGTGCACGGACGTAGGTGTGCAAGCCTTGGTGTGTGACTGTGTGTGAGAGAGGAGTGAGTGTGTGTGTGTGTGTGTGTGTGTGTGTGTGTGTGTGTGTGTGTGTGTGTGTGTGTGTGTAGGTGGCTGGGTGGGTGGGTGCACGTATATGTTGTATGTGATAGTCTTGTTCTTGTTCTTGATCCCAAGTCATCTTCTGAACATTCACGCACGCATTCACAATACACACACGCACGTACGCACGCACGCACGCACGCACACGCACACACACACACACACACACACACACACACACACACACACACACACACACGCACGCACGCACGCATGCACACACACACGCACACGCGCGCGCGCGCGCGCGCACACACACACACACACACACACACACACACACAAACTCGAAAAAAGTTAAATCTATTAAAGAGTATTAGCAAGCATGCTTGGGCTCAGGACACGGTTACTCTTTTGCACCTTTCTACTGCACTGGTTAGATCAAAATTAACGTATGCACAAGAGATGTTCAAGTCAAGTCAAGTCAAGTCAAGTAAACTTTATTATCTCAATTTGAGAAATTAATTTGTGGTCACACACATTCACAGCAAATAAACAATAATTTAGCCACATTACCCATTTTCTCACATATGACATACATTCATATAGAGGAATTTGGATTTCAATTAAACATCTTCTCGGTTCAAGAAATCAATGGACAGGGGAATAAAACTTTGTTTAAATCTGACACTTCTGCATTTAACCGATCGATATCTTCGTCCTGACTGAAGAAGGTCATACTGATTTTGCAAGGACGTGGGTCTGGTCACACGTAATCTTCTTCGCTTTACAAACTAACACGGCACCTGTATAGCTCACTCAGACTTTTTTGTCTCTCACCAACGATTTTTCCTCCCACGTTCACCACTTTCTCAAGCACATTTCTGCTCTTCACAGTCAACCCACCATACCAACACATAAATGAGAAAAGTTAGAACAGATTCCAAGAAGCATGAATAAAATGTCCGAAGAATGTCAGTATTCACATGAAATGATCGCAGCTTGCGAAGACAATATAATCTGGTTTGACATTTTTTGTGGACATACTCAACATGGGATTTAAAATTCAGCTTATTATCTATAAAAGTTCCTAAATATTGTATGATTCAACACGTTCTACTTCAGCACCTTTGATAAAGTGGTGGTACAGCTTTTGGATTCTTTCTAAAATCAATCAACATTTCTTTCGTTTTTGTTACATTCAGATCAAGATAGTTATGATCGCACCAGTCAACAAATCTTTGAACCTCCTTGAAGTAAACAGAATCAGAGTTGGAAAGATCCACAAGTGCTGAGTCATCTGAATATTTAATGTACAAAGTTGAATCACTTCCTGAACAATCATTTGTGTACAGAGTAAAAAGCACTGGTGATAAAACAGTACCCTGGGGTGCGCCAGTTGAAATGACTCTGGAAGACGAAACAACACTTTGATATCGAACAGTGCACCCAAATACTTACTGAAAAAAAATTTCAAAGTATTGATTCCAAAGCATATAAGATAGCCATGGGACTACCATGGTAGTCCATGCCTCTTGTTCAAAAGCATACAGTGCTGCTGGGATATTGCCACTGGAAGAATACAGGAACCTTGCATGCACCAAATTTGTTATATAAGAAGTTCTGCTATAGAGAATAATATAGGCCCTGAAATAAATATTAAATTGGACATTGATTACTGCTATAATTATGGCTTTAAAGTGTGTTGTTGATACCCTCAAAATTTATTTAAAGTTGTTTTATGTGTAGATTCCAAGTCAGTTCTTACCGCAATGAAGAATTTTAGTTTAATTTGACACGATATTATCACTGAAAAAAGTAATTTAGTACATTTTCTCTCGGTCAGAGACACTGAAATAACATTCTATGGGTGCCCTCCCACTGTGGGTTATATTTAATGAAAAGGTTGATGTTCTAGCAAAAAGAGGAGTACAACGATCATCAGATTCGCATTTTTTTTAAAACTTCCCTATGTCGGTGCAAGAGTGCTATACTTTGGCAGAAAAAGTACACATTTCTCATTTTCATTTGATAAAGAAACTGGGTGTTTTGGTTTACACGATGAAATGAAAAATATTCATGAAAAGTTAAGTAAGTCGATCAAAACATTTATCGTAGAGGACAGATAAGTTCCTTGATCTGTAGATGGAAATTGGATTGTTTCAAAACAAAGTATGTAAAAAAAAATACATTGTATGTGTGGTCATAGCATATCAACTGATCACATTCGTTTGTGTAACTTAATGGCAAAATTCATCCCAAATACGTCTGCACAGCCTATTCAAAATATTTTCCTCTCTGCAAGTGAAACATATCTTTCCTTTTTCTACCCCAGTTCTCATAGAACAGGAGCACTTTAGAATGGGAACGAAGAAATGCTGTGTGTATGCGCGCGCGTGTGTGTGTGTGTGTGTGTGTGTGTGTGTGTGTGTGTGTGTGTGTGTGTGTGTGTGTGTCCGTTCGTGGTCAAATGTGTTCCACTTGCTCCAGACAGAACTACTGTGCCGATCTTTCTGAAACTTTGTAAATATGCTCATTATGGGTCACGGATGATGCCCGATGTTTTAGTGTACCGCTATAGCCGGTACTAACGGCTGTAAAGGCCTGTAACGGTTTTTTTTCTGTATGGAATATCTCAGACAATACTTGGCCGATCTTTCTGAAAATGTGTAGGTATGTTCACTAAGGGTCACGAATAACTCCCGATGTTTTAATTTACCGTTATAGCCGTTACGGTTTTTCTTCTTTATGGAATATGTCAGAAAATACTTTGGCCGATCTTTGTGAAAATTAGCAGGTATGTTCATTATGGGTCACGGATGATGCCCGATGTTTTAGTTTACCCTGTTATAGCCGTTACTAACGGCTGTAGCGGCCTGTGACGGTTTTTTTTCTCTATGGAATATCCCAGAAAGAACTTGGCCGATCTTTGTGAAAATTAGCAGGTATGTTCATTATGGGTCACGAATAATGCCCGATGCTTTACTTTACCGTTATAGTCGTTACTAACAGCTGTAACGGCCTGTAACGGTTTTTCTGCTTCATGGAATATCTCAGAAAGAACTTGGCCGATCTTAGTGAAAATTAGCAGGTATGTTCACTATAGGTTACGGATGATGCTCGATGTTTTAGTTTACCGTTATGGCCATTACTAACGGCTATAACGGCCCATAATGGGTTTTTCTTCTTTATAGAATGTCTTAGAAAGTACTTGGCCGATCTTTCTGAAAAGTTGTCGGTATACTCGTTATGGGTCATGGATAATGCCCGTCTTTTTAGTTTACCGTTATAGCCGTTACCTACGGCCCATACCGGTTTTTCTTCTTTATGGAAAAATCTCAGGAAGTTTTCGGCCGATCTTTCTGAAATATTGTAAGTATGTTCATTATAGGTCACAGATGATAGCCGATGTTTACCAGAAAAGCTATTACTAACAGTTACACCAGCCCAAGACGGTAAACGTTGATACATATTTACCAAATAACGGTTTTTAACTGTCAAATGTGAAATTTACTGTATGAAACTAATGTTTTCATGTTCAGCGCTCAAAGTTACATCTAGCCACCAATTTTGGTCACAATTGATTCTTATTTGCAAAATAATGGTTTTTAGATGTCGGATATCAAAATTGCTCTCGTAAATTTAAATATTCATGTTCAGCGTTCAAAGTAACATCTAATCAGCAAGATTTGTTAAGAGTGATGCACATTTCAAAAATAAACGGTTTTTTTTTTTTTTTTTTTTTTTAACTGTCGAAGTGTTTTGTAACATAGATACTCTTAATCAGCATATCAAATTACATACATCCACCAATTTTGGTTGAGATAGCTTCAAAAATGAAAAATAATGGTTTTTAACGGTTAACTGTCGAAGTGTTTTGCAATATAGATGTTTTTCTAATTAGTATATCAAACTGCATAAGCAACCAAAATTTGGTTTCTGTTACTTTGTTAGTCTTTGAGCTATTAAATATTCAAATTTCGCCTTTTAGAGCGTATCTAAATTTGCATAAATTTAAATAACTGCCAAACTCTTTAAGATATCAATACCAAAACTCCTTTTTGCACTGGGCCATGGCTACAGGAACATTTTCCGTAGATTAGTTTTGTGACATCTTTCCAGTTTTTGCTATTCTGTGAAACAACTGAAATTGTCCAGTGACACTGTCAGGCACTTCGGGTTTGCACTTCTGGTTCGTTATTAACGTACATGTTGCAAGTATAGTTTTATGAAAGTGTCTGAATATCATTACGATCTGTCCAACCGTTTCTGAGTTATTCAAGTTTCGAATTTGGCCGTTTTTGGCTGTTTTCGGACGTTTTTTGGCCATATCTCGGCCAAAAAACGGTCAATTCATTTAAAAATTGCCATTTACACATGCCCACAATGCCCTGCAACTTTCCTGAAAATGTCAACACGATTGAATGACGCAAGGGTAAGAAAAAGAAAAAGAAGAAAAAGAAAAACTAATTTTTACAATAATAATAGTATTCCCCCAGAGAGGGGGAATCCTAATAAATTGCCTCGTCTGTGCCTTTTCCGTCTTTGGTGGTGTTATAAGATAGCCCTTAACTTGTTGTGAATAGCATATAAGAACCAACTGCAATTAAGACGTCGGGTACACAAGTATCAATAGTCTGCACTAAAGAATTCAGCTGCACATCCCCCAATAGACTGCAATAAGGAATCCAAATGCATATGTTCCAATAGTCTGAGATCACGAAATCAGATGAATTAATACAAATCCGTACCTAGAGAGAGAGAGGGAGCAGTGAAGAATTCCGATGTATAAGTACCAATAATTTTGCAATAAAGAATCAGAAAAAGAAGTAGTACTACATTTTGGCAATAAAGTGACTGTATGCACGATAACCGACGTATACCCTAGAGGGCTAAAAAAACATAGTTGGAAGTATGTTGTCACAGTCAGGTTGAACTGAAATTCCTGTTAGGGTCTGCATGGCTCATTCTTCGTACTTCGTTCTTTTGTAGACAATTTGCAGGCGGAAGCATTTCTTCGCCATGTATGAACGCACAAACATCCAACCTATCATTATAATTCAAGTACGTGCGTGTGAGCGTGCGAGCATGTGTGTGTGTGTGTGTGTGTGTGTGTGTGTGTGTGTGTGTGTGTGTGTGTGTGTGTGTCTGTCTGTCTGTGTGTGAGCGTGTGTGTGCGCGTGTGTGTGAGTGTGTGCGAGTGTGTGTGTGTGTGTGTGTGTGTGTGTGTGTGTGTGTGTGTGTGTGTGTGAGCGCGCGCGCGCGCGCGCGCACGCGCGCATGTGTGTGTGTGTGTGTGTGTGTGTGCGTGTGTGTGTGTGTGTGTGTGTGTGTTATGTCGTGGATGTGAATGTTCTGTCGTCGATGTAAATGTTCTGTTATAGATGTGAATGTTCTGTCATGCATGTGTTCTGTCATGGAGGCGGATGCCATGTCATGCATGTGTTCTGTCAATGAGGCGGATGCCATGTCATGGATGTGTTCTGTCATGGAGGCGGATGCCATGTCATGGATGTGTTCTGTCATGGAGGTGGATGCCATGTCATGCATGTGTTCTGTCACGGAGGTGGATGCCATGTCATGGATGTGTTCTGTCACGGAGGTGGATGCCATGTCATGGATGTGTTCTGTCATGGAGGCGGATGCCATGTCATGGATGTGTTCTGTCATGGAGGCGGATGCCATGTCATGGATGTGTTCTGTCATGGAGGTGGATGCCATGTCATGGATGTGTTCTGTCATGGATATCATTGTTCTGTCATGGTTCTGTTCTGTCATGAATGTGACTGTTGTGTCATGGATGTGGATGTTCTGTCACGCATGTGGATTTTCTGTCATGGATGTGTATGTTCAGTCATGGATGTGGTCTATCATGGGTGTGGTCGGTCATGGATGTGTTATGCAATGAATGTGTTCTGTCGTGAATGTGGTCTGTCATGGATGTGGGTGTTCTTTCACGGAAGTGTTACGTCATGGATGTTCTCTCACGGGTGTGTTCCGTCATGGATGTGGCTTTCAGCCCCAGGAGCTAGTATCCAATTGGCAGCTACATCCATGCCAGAACACACTGTGTTCCCATAGCCATCTTTAACATGTAGGTCAGTAGAGTCCTATATTCTACTGCACAATGCACAGAGAGGTGCTGTGGTCACCAAGCTATGGTAATGGCTGTCATGGCAAGTTTCACTGGAATAAATTGTGGATGAGTTGAACTTCTAGGCGCCATCGAAACGGACCAGAGCAGGGGAAAGGCAAGGATGGAAAGTGAATTTGCTTTTTGTATAAAATGCAATGATGTTCTTCTGATTGATTCTGACAATAGGGAAATTGATCACATATATTTTACCATGCACATTGACCATTATTGCCTGTGAACATGTCGAGGCAAAACAGGATGCTTGTGTGTGTGTGTGTGTGTGTGTGTGTGTGTGTGTGTGTGTGTGTGTGTGTGTGTGTGTGTTTGATGAATGAGACATTACACCAAGGAGTATGGCCGTGTGGTAACATCATCATTCCATGTGAATGTGGGCATTAACATGATGTGTCCATCTGCTGGATGAGCCTGGCTGCTCAGCAACGAATGATCATGAAAATGACCAGATGAATGGCCCTGACGGCGCACCTTTACTTCATGAAAACCAGAAAGAAGAACGGTCTATGCCACATGACGCAGATAATACGCGTTTCTTAAGATATAGTAAGAATGGGTTCTCATGTCAAGAAGTTCGCGTGTTGGATTTCCTGTCACTGGAACATCAGTAATTAAGGATATATTGCCGTTTGCCAGTGCCCTGCAAGGTGTTTGTTTGTTTGATTGCTTGTTTGTTGGTTGGTCAAGGCTGAATGAACAAGAGATGTGATCACACCATTTCAGCATTTGTTTCTTGACTGCTGTCAGCAGGTGTCATGGGGGTCGATGGCTGCCTCAATTTTTAACGCACTACTCTATTGGCTAATGGATTTGTAGGAGATTCATAGGCTTTCGCAGTCACCGATTTCTGATACCATTATTCTCTCTCCAGAACTGCTGCTGGGGTCCACGTTGCACAAGCGCATACAAAGATCTATATCAAGAGTGCATGCATGACTTTTACTTTGGAACTGAGTGATCCTGTTTGTTGTTCTAGATGTTGTTAATTGTTGAGAGCACTCTGAGTACTTGGGCCATTCTGGGCAGGGTTTCTGATTTGAGCCACTCTGTAAAAGATTTCTGTATTAGGCCACTCTATAAAGGGTTTCTGTATCGTGCCATTTCGTGAAAGGTTTCTGTATTGGGCATTCTGTAAGGGGTTTCGGTGTTGGGCCATTCTGTAAAGGATTGTGTATTGGGCAATTCTGTAAAGTTTTATATTGGGCCATTCTGTGAAGGGTATATGTATTATGCCATTCTGGAAACGGCTTCTGTACTGGGCCATTGTGTAAAAGGTTTTCGGTGTTGGGTCCTACTGTAAAGGGTTTTCTGTATTAGGCCATTCTTTGAAGGGTTTCTGTATTGGGCTATTCTCTAAAGGGTTTCTGGTTTAGGCCATTCTGTAAAAGTTTTTTGTATTGGGCCATTCTTTGAAGGGTTTCTGTAATGGGCTATTCTTCAAATAGGGTTCTGGATTAGGCCATTCTGTAAAGGGGGTTCTGTATTGACAGTTGTGTAAAGGGTTCCTGTATTAGGCTGTTCAGTAAAGAGGTTCTGGATTGGGCCATTCTGTAAAAAGGGGATTATGTATTTGGCCATTGTGGAAAGGGTTTCTGTATTGGGCTGTTCTGTAAAGGGTTTTTTATGGGGCCATTCTGTAAAGGGGTTCTGTATTGGGTCTCTCTGTAAAGTATTTCTGGTTTGGCCGTGCATGTTTTGATTTCCGTGGTCTATGCTGCGGATGTCCTACTTCAAATGCCCTATGCTGTGGGTGCCTTGATATTTCTACACTCTTTGCTGCCAATGTCCTGTTCCTTATGTCCTATGCTGTGGATGCCTTGATTTCCTTCCCCTCTGCTGTAGATATACTTACATGCAAAGTTCTGTGGATGATTTCTTCACGATATATCCACATGGGATTAGCAATGAGACAAAATAATCTTGAAGAAAGTCTCTGCTTGGAGGAATATGTGCCCTTGCACCAAGTGTACGAAAAATACCACAGTGCGGTTTGGCTGAACAGTGGGGTGATACATTGGTGACTCCACACAAACCATGCTGGGATGAAATATATATGATGATTATGTGATTAGTACCTCAGACCTCGAAAATGAAAATCCCATTTCTGATTCCTTACGAGTACTGTGAGAAAACACACAACAAAAGGTAATGAGCGCCTTTGGAAACATCACTGTGTGTTCATTGTTAACTATCACATGCTCTACCCCCTTTCATCCCTCATCTGTTCAGAATGATGACCGCCTACCGCCTCCCCCCCCCCACCACCCCCCCCCCCCACCACCACCACACAAACACACACACAGAGACACACACTCCCCCACGCCCTGTTTTTTCTGCTATCATACCAACCAGACAAACATTAATCAGACCATCGACTCCTATATTTTGTTCATGTTGTTTCGTCACAAGAGTGCTGTGATGTTAGCTAGAAGGTGTTTCAATCAAAGTACACTGAATGAAAATTTCGAGATTTCGCCATTTTGATGATGCATGACAATAAGCCATTGCATATATATACTGCGGGTGTAAACGAACCAAAAAAAGGTGCCAAAATCGCACTGTGTGTTATTTATCTCTTATTATTTGCTTGGTTTGGAGGTCTGTTTACCTGACACAAGCAACTGAGATTTTAACATTGCTAATACTTTTTCTTCTAGTACTTTCTGCCGTCTCTGCATGACCACAGTCCACAGAAAAAGAAATGGGCTGAGAGCAGAGCTGAGTGGTAACCCAAATACAACCATGGCGTCATGGCTGTTGTTTAATGCTGGAACACCACTTGTGGCCATTGCCATGATAAATCCAAGTATAGCCAGCTGGCACTGTTCGTGGGTGCTAATTTTCTCACCAGATGCACTTCAAAATACACAGACCTTGCAGCAGAATCAAGCATAGTTCTGAATTCGGGTGTCCTTTTGTTGATCACAACTTGACCAACCATAATTGTTAAGCATATTGTGCAGTTAAGGCTCACAATGACATCTGACCATCGGAATTTTTGTGTTCGACCTAAACTGATTCAATAATGCTATGCGGCACAGACCAGACCGATCTTGAAATCCCCTGTGTGACAACCCAGGAAGAAATGGCATCAAAGACATCAGGGTTCCAGCACACCATGATAATATGGAAGCTAATGTTTTCAGCGTACACGAGTCCTTTCCAAAGCACATGACGTTGATGTGAACCATAGTGATGAACCCGATTGTCAAAATTGACACCTCACTGGACAGATAGAAAAGAAACTCAGCCACCTTACAAGACAGGCTGTTGATCCATATCTGTTCAGAGTGAATGTAACGATCACTTAATATCTCATTAGCTGCTGTAACAATACCGACGTGATATCCCATACACCATTTTGTAAACAGCAAATTAGCAATCATCAACGAACCATTTTTAAAACCTTCTTTGACTTTGAATAAGCTGATGAGACAAGCCAAGTTTCCTACTGTGGAAGACACACAGACCACCCAGAAGAAAACTCTGTACAGTTCAGTGGGAATCAGCGTTGTGCATGAAGGAAGCACAGTGTCAGGAGCTGAGCACTTTATTTTTCCCGACTGTTTTGGAAGTAAGTTCTCACAGCACAACCTGTAGTTTGATGCAAAAATAGTTTGTAAATAATCTGACGCTGACAGCAAATCTAATGGGAAATCAGTAAGTGGGATGAATCTCATGTCCACTTCACGCAGACGTGGAATATTTTTTTAAAACCTGATGATCCAATGTTTTTAATGGCTGAAAAGGAGAAATTTAACAATTCCACTAAGGAAAGAATATAGACTGTTCACAGTTCAGTGCATTACGACGTGTTTCTGATACATCGATCAGCATCAGTGAATAATGAATACCCTTTGGCGACACGCCTATTGTGTTTGACCTGATGGGGTTTCCTGCTAAGCGTAAGACATTCAAGTTTTGTAGCTGGGAGAAAACTAGGAATGTCAAGATATTGTAACAGGTTGCTTGCAAGATCAATATACTGTAGGTTGGGAAACTGAATTCCTGACACGTTAGAAATATAGCAACTAGCTAGAATTAGACGGATGCTATAGGTGTTGGTCCTAAAATCATACAGTGACATCCCTGATCCTGTGGCGTCCACATATCGTAGCTGTGAGAAACGATGAACAGGAAACGTGTTTCTGCAAAGGAAGGAGTGGCCTTGACATACACAACCTTCAGGACAGGTCATGTCGCACATCAGTTCATCATCTCGTTGTGGACACTGGCCCCAGCCGTCACACAGATGATCTTCATGCAGACAAATTGCAGATGCTCGACACTGGAACAATCCAGAACATCGAATCGTATTGCAGTCCTGCTCATCGTCTCCATTAACACAGTCAAAGAATCCATTACATCGAGTGTACACAGGAAGACAGTACAGCCATTCTGATGTACAGCGATAATGAGTGGCAGGACAAGGTTCTCCAGTTGTTATCCTCTGTTGTGAAAAGTAACCGGTGCCATCCAGGTTAATGTAAATTCGCTGTGTCATCTTCACATATCTGAGCTGCATGCAGTATGTACAAAGGGCTGAGTTCTGCTGCTGGCAACTAACCTCCTCAGAATCATCCAGACAATCAGAGTGCTCATTACAGTGCTGACTGTGCAATGCACACTGACCATTTGAGCACTTGAAGCCCTGGCACAAAGGATGCTCACAAAAGGACTCATCAGTATTATCTGGACAGTCCTGTATGAAGTCACACACCAAAGTATAATGTATTGATTTGACATTCTTAATACAACAAAACATTGGAAGTGCACGTGTTGTATTGATCTTAGCTGATAGCACAGATTTCTGATCAGTATTCAATTTCGAGAATGCAAAACCTTCAGAATTATATGTATTCCTACAGTAACTGTCGTGGTAACAGTACATAAAGCTATGGATCACGTGACTGTGTGAAGAAGTGAGTAAAGCCTGCCTGGTGTGTGTGAAAGTGGGCTGTGCGGACTCTGATTTGGCTGGTGCAATTTTATGAGGAAACACACCCTGTGAATCTAATTTCAATTCACATAGTGCTGCATACCCTCCGGAAAATCTCCTTAAACCCATGGATGTCCAATCCAGTTCCACAGTTGTCCTTGAAATTGTATATATGAAACGTGCATAGTATAAGAACGGATCTTGTTGAATACAATTGTATTATCAGACCACTTACTACATCTACTATATATGAAAGGCACCAGGTGCCAGCCTGAAGAGTACCCCAAATGAACTTGAAACTCATAATGCTTTTTGAAAATAGGTAGGGAGTCTTCCAGTTCTTTTCTAGTTTTGACAGAAGCAAGTTGCTGGCCGTATTTCTTACATTCATGGGATAAATGAATATTATGTGAGCCAGAGTCTAACATGACTAGCTTTGAAACATTGTTAGTTGAAGCCACCATCCCCTGACATCTAGGACCACTGAAGGGACAGTGTGTTCTGTTTCATCCCGTCCATCTTCACACTCTGTCTTCAGATTACACTGCAGAAAGTGATGGAATTTGAAATAATTATTCACAGAACAGTTGAACAACCCACTTTGCAATTTGTTAGGATATGTAAAGACGTAGAAAGCAGAAAAGGCATTTTGACAAAACTTAGTGTGGTACCGTGGTGAACGAAGTGAATTCGAATGTATGAGGTAAGAAATATGGACGCTGGCATGGAGCGCTCAGTACACA
This sequence comes from Conus betulinus, assembly GCA_016801955.1. Taxonomy (NCBI): domain Eukaryota; kingdom Metazoa; phylum Mollusca; class Gastropoda; order Neogastropoda; family Conidae; genus Conus; species Conus betulinus. Next base: position 29,106 of record JADBJO010015163.1, read on the forward strand.
CATCAGTACTACAATATTGAGATGTATTCTGCTTTTTGTATGTAAGTCGCAACGGACTGCTAAAGAACACAAGGGAAAAGTCGGTATGACTGCAGGACACTGACCATGACGACATGTTCGGAGTGTAACGTCACTTCTGTACTAAAAGAAATCGTGCCACGCACATATGGAATGTTTATATACCCAGAATATTCTGTCGTATTTTGTAACAATAAATTATTGTATTTCAGTGCTTGTAAATTGATTGTAGCTGCCGGTTTATTCACGATTACTATCCGCATTGAATTCGCGACTGACTGAAAAAATAGATCTTGAACGACACTATAATCACATATCAATGGTATACATCTCTCTTTCTTGTTTTTTTTAAAAGCACAGAAATTCTCCAAATTTTCCTTTCAGTGGCACCACACCAGAATGCCGACCGTTGAACATGAGCACGGACATACATACCGCGTCTGACTTCCACGTGCAGTGCACAAAAGACTGTGGAAACCTCCACACAGACCATGCACTACTCCCTGGTTCTCTGTGAAGGTTAAACGGGTGCTGAACCAACATCTAGATACATTTTTCTGTAGAAACGTGGTGCCTGTGTTGTTTTGTTTCAAGAAATAGCCTGCACCTGGACAACCATCACCAGTCTTCAGAGATGCAGGTATAGCGTCTTCTCTCATGTTACAATTTGTGGTACACTCTGCACAGAATATGAATCTAGCAGATCACATACACCACTAACAACACATTGTTTGTCTTTGTGTATTCCTATGCAACCACTCTCATGGATGTCCTACACTTTTCTAAACTGTTTGTATGCCATGTAATACAGTCTTCTGTTCTACTATAAGTCGACTTCCCCCTCTGTCTACCCTCCTTAACAGTCCCCTGAAGGGATGTTGCAGCAAGTGCAATTAGATTTTGCTATATGATTTCAGTATGGCCTACTTAGTGCCTGATGTTTTGACGCACTTGTCGGTGGGTGATACGACTAGCATATCCAATGTTTATTTCTTTGTGGTAACATTTTATGTCCATAGTTTTGATTCTTCTCTCCACATCCAATGTAAGTGTCCATGTCTTGCAGGCTGAGAGGAATATAGAAGATACCAGTGCACATGGCAACTAGATCTATGAATAAGAAGTAGTATAGTTGCATGTGAAAGACTAACTCAGAGGAGGAGAAGGAGAAGACGACGACGACGACGTCGAAGAAGAAGAAGAAGAAGAAGAAGAAGAAGAAGAAGAAGAAGAAGAAGAAGAAGACGACGAAGAAGAAGAAGAAGAAGCAGGAGGAGGAGGAGGTGGAGGAGGAGAAGCATAACTGTGTTTCATATTGCTGCCTTGTACACGTAATAATAACAATTTGTAGTCCTATTGCTTTTTGTTTCCATATCAGGTTACACTTTGGTTAACGTTTGCTAAAATAAAGGAGAATGTTGACAACAATCATTCTGGCAGGCCTTCCTAGCAATGCAATGCTCTACACAAATTTTGAACAGATACACTTGTAAGCTGTTCCCATCATTGCTGCTGAAGAGGATGATGCTTTGAAGGCAGAACATTTAATCAGACATTCCAATCGCGAATGTTAAAGTGTTTTCCTGCAGAGCTGCTGGTCGTGCGTTCGAACCCCTTGTGACTTTTTTTTTTTTTGTAAACATTCAATGTCCATCCCAAAATAAACCAATACTTGATTCTTTTCGGTCCATATTTAAGGTGGCAGAAGGAGGGTGTGGGATCTGCCTTCCACTTTAACTTTCATGATCTTAATAGTTTTTTTCTCACTCCGCCTATATCAGCTCTGCTAGTTTACCGTCTGCTTCAGCCGACTTCTCTGTTTGGGGGCGATTTTCATTCAAGGTGAGAACGGGTTGATTGCGGGACACTTAACACAAATTGGCCTCAGTCAATTTTACCGTTATAGTGACTGACTGACTGACTGAAACCATTTACTGTCAGATTAACACATGGTTGTACTGGCAATTTAAAAGAATAAACCGAAATGAATAAATGAGAACAGGAAATAATACAAATAACATGTGAAGGGCATAAAGATTGTAAAGGAAAAATTAACAGGGAAACATGTAAACATTTGTAAGTAGAATAATAGAAACAGGAATTGTAACAATAAACCAGATTACATCTTAACTGTACTGAGAATAAAAAAAATCTCTCTCTCTCTCTCTCTCTCTCTCTCTCTCAATCTCTCTCTCTCTCTCTCTCTCTCTCTCTCTCTCAGAGAACACCATAAAAAGGCCCCCGCCCCCCCCCCCCCCCACACACACACACACACATGATGTTGTTGTTGGTTTTTTATGTTGCCTTATGATGCCCTTTTCTTATTGTTTTTGGAGGGCAGGATGTAAAAAAGCTGTATAGCTTATTCCTTTACCCTCAATAAAGATCATTTTGACTTGACTTGACTTGACTTGACTTCACACACACACACACACACACACACACACACACACACACACACACACACACACACACAGAGTCAGACACACACACACACACACACACACACACACACACACACACCACACACACACACACACACACTCACAAAAACCGTGCTTCCCATTCCCCTACTCACGTGTATGCGAGCACGCACATATATTCACTCGCTGACAAACAAATAAAACCAAATATCTCTCTCTCTCTCTCTCTCTCTCTCTCTCTCTCTCTCTCTCTCTCTCACACACACACACACACACACACCCACACACAGAGTCAGACACACACACACACACACACACACACACACACACACACACACACACACACACACACACACACACACACACACACACAAACCGCCCCCTCCCCTACACACACTCAAAAACTTACCCCACAAAAATGTATAGACGTACGCAGAACATGCACTCACCTATAAGCAAATTAAACTCTCTCTCTCTCTCTCTCTCTCTCTCTCTCTCTCTCTCTCTCTCTCTCTCTCTCTCTCTCTCTCTCTCTCTCAATTATGAGAGAGAGAGAGATACCTTGGAATTATTTCCTTTACGCACAGTTTAATGATATGGCTAGCAAGGCTAAAACGCAAAATGATACAAATTTTCAGGCTTCTATGGTCTCTAGGTGAAAAGTCCCCAGTTATATTTTTCAAGCTGTTTGGTGCCCAGATCCAGCCCATACTTAGTTATGGTGCTGAGGTGTGGGGTTTAACGAGCAATGTTGATATTTTGGAAAAGATTCATCTCTTTGCATTGAAAAGATTCCTAAACGTTAGCGTAAGAACACCCAATTTGATGGTTTATGGGGAGCTGGGACGTTACCCATTGCAAGTCAATTTTCAGATCAGGACAATTAAATACTGGTTAAGAATTTTGCAAATGCCCAGTCATCGTTTACCATACAAAGCTTATCAAATGTTGCTACATTATCATTATAATAACAATAACACATGGGCTTCTACAATATGTGTTTTTCCTTTATAGGCATGGGTTTGGCGAGGTATGGGAAAATCAAGGAGTGGGAAACATAAAAACATTTATCTGTTCACTAAAAACTACCATTATCAACGGATTTAAACAGAAGTGGTCCACAGACACATTGCAAAGCGAACGTTTTCAATTCTTTCTTTAAGAGTGAATTAGCACTATCTCCTTATCTGATTAATATAAATCACTTGAAGGCCAGAATAAGTTTGATTAGACTAAGACTTGGAGTATCTCCACTAAAAGTACACAAGTTCCGTTTTCGAAGAAATTTGAATGAAGATGATCTGTCTTGTCCTTTTTGTATCGATCTAACTGAGAATGAAGTGCACTTTGTTTTACAATGCCCCTTATATAACGACTTAAGGCAACAGTATATTCCTCCTAAACATTTTAGTCAGCCATCTTTGTTCAAACTTACGATGCTCCTTTCATCTGAAAAACAAATCATTAAATACAAGGCTGTCTATGTACCTTGAAAAAGCATTCAAAATACACAATTATATATTGACTTACTGTAACCTTTTTGATGGCTAGATTACAGGGCTATAATGCTTATCAGTTGAGTCGTCAGCAAATATCACAGTTATTACAGTAGTATTTGCATATATGGCATTAGTGGTTGTAGTAGTAGTGATGCTAGTGGTGGTGGCAGTAGTGGTAGGGGTGGTGGTAGTAGTGGTAGTGTTGTGATGATGGTGGTGATGATGGTGGTGGTGATGATAATGATGACGATGATGAGGATGATTACAAGTCTTCTTCTTCTTCTTCTTCATTACTACAATTATCATGTTCTTGTTGTTTTGTTACTGCTTCATATCGTCACTCAGTATTATAGCGAATTAAATATCTTAAATTGATTGTATTTGTTAAACATTTGCATATACATATTTGTAATCTAATAACCACAAAGTCATGTTGACACTCCATGATATGGGCCAATGGCTTGATCATTAAACATTTCAGTGTTCACTGTTCAGTGTTTAGTGTTCTCTCTCTCTCTCTCTCTCTCTCTCTCTCTCTCTCTCTCTCTCTCTCTCTCTCTCTCTCTCTCTCTCTCTCTGTAGCGAATGGAATAATGCGACCTAGTACACGTGAGAGTCGGACAGCTATGTCATGTAACAAATTCTTTGCTCTACGTGTACATCAGACCACTAAACCAAAAAAAAAAAACAAACAAAAAAGAAATCCGTTAGAAATATCTGCCAGTGGATGAGACTTGATCAGATTTACAGCCAAATTGGCTAGACTCTCCACCCATTTTCTGGGTTGGGACAAAAAAAACACTATGCAATGTTAAAGGTAGATTTTTAGACAAAATTTTATCATGAAGACATTGAAAATACGCTTTTGTTATGGAACATTCAAGTAAAAAATGAGATACATTAAGGTTTTGACCACAGACACACAAAGGAGATGTTTTAAAAACCTGCCTAACCAACCCATCCACCCGTATTCTGTGCAATAAATTTCGATTCGGAATAGAACCTGGCGGACTTATACAATGACTGCTGGGGGGCAGTAAGATCCCATCTGTTCTTCTGAATGGCAGCTTCAAGGTACTGTGTTCTTCTCTGGTCCCAGAGTGTTTTTGTCAGAATATTGTTTATTTCAAGAAGCGAATAAGGAATATCACATAAAAACTGTATTCGATTTGCACATTGAAGCCTCTTTTGCACAGGTATCAGCCAGTTCATTCCCTCGAAGATTGCAGTGACCGGGTACCCATAATAATGTTATTTTAGAACCTCGCATCATTAACTGGGTGAATTGAAATAAAATTTCACTGATGAGATCAGGACGACTCGATGTATTTTGACGGTGTAAAGCCGTTAAAGCAGACTTGGAATCTGACAAAATCAGTATTCTTTCTGGTTTGCATATCAAGAATGAAATCAATAGCTTTCATAAGAGCAAATAACTCGGCAGTGAAAATAGAACAACCTTTGGTAATATGAAATCTTTTTTTCAATGTTAAGGGAAGGTATCACGAAAGCAGCAATTCATATTCAGTGTAAATCAATTCTTTAATAAGAGAAGCAAGCAAAAATGGATTCTCATTTTTTTAGTAATATTACCATAAGAATAGAAAATATTCCGTTATTACCGTTATACAGGTTTGAGCATTACACGGTCCGTCACTGTAGGATACATTGTATAGCAGCAGACATTTCTTGATCTGACTAGAATTGTAATTACTCCCCTGTATTTACTGGTCACCAACTCTTTAGCCATCTGGTACACTCTTTGTTAAAGGTTTTTATTCAGGCTGCCCTGTGGTTTTGTATATTGTTCATCTTTCAGTAATTTCTTCGTATTCTGTTGATCCCATCTCTGCTTTTTTTTTTTAAACAGCATTTTAGATTGTTCTCCTTTTCTGCGCCTTTTGTTGCTTGTTGCACCCTGCTAACCCGTGTTGTACGCCTGGTTTCTTTCGTTG
>JADBJO010015164.1:5000-10000 GCA_016801955.1 Conus betulinus
ACAGAAGGGGGAGAGAGGGCGAGAGCAGAATTAAAATTCACGTTTCAAGAAAAAAAAGAAAAAAAAAAAAAAAAACCGAAGATAGCAGGGAAAAAAACCACAAAAAACAAAAATACAAGAGATCGGGAGGACCAAAACTCTGGAACAAAGAACGGGAAATCCCAAACAATAACATACATAAGAAACACGATCAACAATGCAGACTGAGGCGAAGAAAACACAAGAGCAATGATAAAACAAAGGGAACAGATCCCCATCTTGGCAACCGCCTTGCTAGAGGAGAAGATCTACGGACAAAGGGACACAGAGGAAAAATGAAATAGAAAAGAAAGGACAAAAGAAAGAATGAGGAAGAGGGTTCGTATGATTCCGGAATCTTGCGTAATGTGAGAAGAAAAGAAATCTAGCGTAAGACAGACTCTAGGGAAAGAGCACGAAGAGAAGAAGAAAGGGGGAGGGGTAAGTAGAAACGGAGGAGGAGAAAGTAAAGAAATAGAAGAGGGAGAGAAGAAAAAGAGGAAGAGAGCAGAAAAAAAAGGAAAAAAAAGGGGGGAAAAAGAATAAGAAGAGAAAAAAAAAAGAAAGAAAAGAAGAAAAAGGAAGAAGAAGGAAAAAAAAAAAAAAAGAAAGAAGACAGAAAGAAAGGAAGGGAAAAAAAATGAAAGAACAAGTAGAAACGGCACGACCAACAGAGGAAAGGGACCGAGCCCCCCTTCCGTATGAGCAGTAGTCCAGCAGTCGTCGTTTGCCGGCTAAGGGTCAGAAAGGAGATCGTGGTCCGGGAAGGCGAGAAAGAGAGAAGAGGAGAAAGAAGGAAGAAGGAAAAAGAGAAGAGGGGAATGGAAGAGGTAGGGGAAGGGAGAAATGGGGTGGGGGGAAATTAAGGTATGCAGCAGATCGGGGGGGCACTGGCACATCGGTATCGCGGGGGTGGTCGCCGCGGGTTCGGCGTTCGAGATGGGCCTGCGTCAGGCGAGAGAGAGAAAGATAAAAGGAGGAGGAGTGGGGATGCAGCCGGTACAAACCCCCTAAAAAAAGGAGATCCCCCAGGGTCGCGCAATGGGGGGGGGGGCTCAAAAAAGAAATCCTTAATCCACCTCGCGAAAAGAAGTAATCGCGCTGAAGAAAGGATCCGCGGGCAGGGCCAGACCAGAAGAGAAGTAGAAGGAGAAAGGGGAGAGAAAGAAAGGGGAGACAGAAGAGGAAGGGAATGGGGGAGGATGAGGGGGGGGAGGGGGGAGAAGAAAAGGAAAGGAAAAGAGGTAAAAGAGAGAGGAGAAAAGAGCGTAAAAAGACAATAGAAAAGGGAGATGAGGGAGACGGAGAGAAAAAAAGAAGAGAAAGAGAGAGAGAGGAGACTGAGGAGAGGAGAGTAAGGTAGTAAGGTAAAGTAGTAGTTAGTTAGTTAAAGTTGTAGTGTAGTAGTCAGTTTGTGTTTAGTTCACATGGGAAATGTTAGAGAGAGAGGGAGAAAGAAAAAGGACGGTGGAGAGAGGGAGAGAGAGGAGAAAGAGGGAGAGAGAGGGAGGTGGACGAGCAAGAGATACATCAATGAAAACAGTCAAACAAAACCCTCGTGATACATGCTGGTGATTCGAAAATATTTGTAATAGTATATGTAGAAAGTATGGGTATAAATTGTTTGATAGCGGCACATGAGATAATATGATCAACTGTGATGCTCTGTCCACAAACACATGAGGCATTTTTACTAAATTTTGTTGTAAAAGCATCGACTTTCCACTATATACATAAGGGACGATAACTTCCTGCTAATGTGGGAGTGTGTGTTTTTTTAAGTTTGCAATACTAAAATCTGTGTAAATAAGCTTTTTTTGTGAGACTTTTTTGAAGGAATTCTGGAAATGGTTCCAAGCAATGATTCCACTATACTATATTGTTCTTGAACCGTAAGTGGAAAATCCATCCTGAGAGACTCTGAGCTACATTTTGCACCTTGTTTCGCAGCTCTGTCTACTTTGTCGTTATAATAAAATGAACAGTGTGACGGTATCCAGCAGAAAGTAATTGCCGTGCCTTGTATAGAGAGAGCATGAATTAAACAGCTAATTTCAATTATCATTTCTGATCTATTCTTCAGTTTTAATGATTTCAGTGCCTGAAGCACAGACTTTGAATCAACACAAAAAAAGTACTTGAAATATAGATCGTGGGAAATTTAGAAGATAATTTAACGCCATTTCAATATGAAATTTAGCATTGCTTGCCACTATATTTATATTGTCCTTCTTTTTTAAATCAGTGTGGTCAATATCAAATGGGCCCTTTGAAGTTCCCAGGGTGGTGTAGGGAAGAAAGACGGCCTTGCAGATGGGATAATAACTGCACACACATCACAAGCAACAGATTCATTGATAACATAGCAGACTCAAATTTGTATTTGTTAAATAATGGAAATGTTACCCGCATCACTGATATAGCAACTCATAGACCCTCAGCTATAGATCTCACTTTCATATCTCCTTCACTTGCAACAGATTGTTCATGGAATCCTGAACATGACTTGCTAGGATCTGACCACACTCCCATTTAAAATTTCTATCAATAAAGAGATAGAACAAAGAGAAACAAAACCCTGACATACTTCCAAAATACAATTATAAATATGCAGATTGGTCACTTTTAAAACTTTTCTTCAAACTGTGACCATAGATATTACAAGCACAGTTAACATAGACGATCTTTACACTTCATTTCAGTCTTCCCTTATAGCAGCTGCAGATAATTCTATTCCAAGGATACATATATCTAAACCAGGGAAGCACGAAGGAAATGTATGGTGGAATGATGACTGCAAGCGTGCTGTTTGATGAAAAGAAAGAAAAATATAAGATATATATCAGGGACAAAGGAACAGACCAAAAAGACAGAAAACATAGAGAAATGAAAATGGCTAGTAAGCATAGTGATGAAATAATCCAAGATGCAAAGCAGCACTACTGGTCCACATTTTGCAAAACTGAAATAAAAGAACATAAGGATATAGGAAAAATTTGGCAAGAGATAAAAGTAATGAAAAATGGCATTAAGTTTCCAACATATCCATATAAAAACAAAATGATAATCCCTTACCAAGTGTCCAGCAGAAAGCTGAAGCCTTCGCTAACATGTTTGCTAATGTCAGCTGTGAAAATGGTTTATTAAAGATTTGTAATGAGTATAGAGACCACGAAGAGCAAAAAGAAATTACAAAGATCCTATTCCTGATAATACAAACTATATTAATGCACATCTAACGCTTCAGGAACTCAAAGATGCAATAAATTCCATCCCAAATAAAAAAAAAAAAAATCACATCGGGGGACTGGACGCAATTTCGAATCAAATGCTAAAAAATCTGCCTGAAAATTTTATCAATTTCCTGTATGAAATATTTCAAAAAAATGCTGGTGTGATGGTGATATGCCAAAAATTTGGAAAGAATCAATCGTGGTTCCCATTCACAAACATGGCAAAAGCTGCACAGACATAAACAGTTATAGACTTATAGCATTAACATCCCATGTATGCAAACTTTTGGAAAGAATCGTTTTAAACAGACTTACACACTTTTGTGAGAAGAATGAAATAATACCTATAAATCAGGCTGGCTTCAGAAAGAGTAGATCGACAACAGAACTATTAGTGAAACTTACAACAAACATAAAAAAGCAATTTGCTAGACGTAACTGTATATTAGCAACATTTTTTTACATAAATAAGGCTTATGATCAAGTCTGGCATTCTCGGCTCTTACTTAAATTAAAAAACATAGGTCTGTCTGGTCATATTTATGATTATATCAATTGTTTTCTAAAGAATCGAAAAATTCAAACTAGAATAGGGAACACGTATTCAACTAAAAGAACTCTTACCATGGGTATCCTCAAGGATCAGTTATTGCTCCTTCCTATTTTCATTACTAATGCATGATTTACCCAGTAAAATATCTAAAAATGTCATCTTAATTCAATATGCTGACGATATATGCATATGGATGGAAGTAACCTTAAAAAGAAAAAAAACCCACTACGTAGCATAAAACCATACCAAAAAAAGAGTATCAAAAAGAGCTCGACATTATAGCAGAGTACTTGACAAAGAATGGACTAAGTTTATCTGCAGAAAAAACAAAGATTGATTTTTATTCAACAGTGGCTCGAATCCCGACAAAATGCCTATTTTCAAAATGAATGGAATAGTTCTTAATTATGCTTCACAGATCAAGTTTTGGGGCGTTTAACTTCACATCGAAAATGTCTTGGAATCAACATACATAGATTATTTGCTGACAAAAGCAAGGAAAACTTTAAATTTTCTCAAAATTATGAGTACACAGAGATGGGGACAAGACACGTCCACTCTAATTTATCTATGTAAATGTCTAATAAGATCAAAATAACATACGCGCAAGAAGTGTTTTTTAGTGCACCAAAATATCTGTTTAAAGAAGCTTCAAAGTATAGAATGTAAAGCGCTCAAACTTGCAATGGGTCTTCCCACCATGCATCTTGTCTTCGAACATATAATGAGGCTCAGATTTTACCCTTAGATGATCAGAGGGAAGTGGCTGTCACGAAATTTGTGATAAGAAGCTTTCCAGTTAAAAAATGATGTGAAAAATGAAATTAAAATTAGAGCAGATATCGACTTTCCTATACGTGCAAAAACACAATATCCTCTCAGATTACTCTGGGTGTGTGTGTGTGTGTGTGTGTGTGTGTGTGTGTGTGTGTGTGTGTGTGTGTGTGGTGGTGTGTGTGTGTGCATGTGCCCAACATCTCTCTCTCTCTCTTCTCTCTCTCTCTCTTTCTCTCTCTCTCTCTCTCTCTCTCTCTCTCACACACACACACACACACACACACACCCACACACACACACACACACACACACACACACACACACACACACTTTTTTTCTCTCTCTCCCTTCCTCCCTCCCTCCTACCCCCCTCTCTCTCTCTATCTCTCACCCCCCTCCCTTTTTCTTCCCCCTCGCTT
>JADBJO010015164.1:15000-44802 GCA_016801955.1 Conus betulinus
TTCTACTTTATCACACGTTTCGCAACAGTCCTGCCCATATCTCTTTGTTTGTTTGTTTGTTTTCTGGTTTTTTTTTTTCTTCCTTGTTTGTGGTTTCTGTGCAAATCATTTTCCTCGTGTTGATATTTTTTGAGGAATTCTTGTTTCCTATTTTTGGAAGGTGGGGGATGGGGGGTGGGGGGTGGGGGGGGTGGGGGGGTTAGGAGAGTAGGTTCAGGCATCATTTCTTGCTTGCATCTTAACATCTTTACATTTTATCTTTTTTCTTTTCACTATCTTTCGTGCTGCTTCTCCCCTTATCACTCGTGGTTTTCGTCTTCCTTTCATTTGTTTTTAACCCTTTCATCTATTTGAGTGATTTGATTTTTAAATCGTTTACTTAACTATTTTCCCTATCCTTTAATATTTTTTCCTACCTATTGCTACCGTTCCCCTCTCTATATTCCACCCCCACCCCCCCCTTTTTTTTAATTTTCTCTTTTTTTTCTTTCTTTTCTTTTCTTCATCTAGATTTATTCCTGGTTTTTTGATGTTATTCCCTGGTGTTTTTGTGTGTGTGTGTGTGTGTGTGTGTGTGGTGTGTGTGTGTGTGTGTGTGTGTGTGTGTGTGTGTGTGTGTGTGTGTGTGTGTGTTGTGTTTGCTTGTTACGCCTATTAATATCCCCCCCTTACTGCTTTCATAACTCTTGATTTATCACACCTACTGTTGTGTTTTGTACATTTTCTATAGTCCTAGTTTTTATTTGACTATTTCCCAACAGCTTCCCAGCGTTGAGACACATTCGTATGTTGATAGTTATCCCTGCTTCTCTATGATTTTCTCGTCTGTGCATGTCTTTTTCCTGGTTATCCCGTTTCTCTCACAGTTTTCATAATTCTACGATTTCCCTGCATCTTTCTCTGTTGTTCTCTGCGTTACCCTTTGGTCTCTCTCTTTCACACGGGTTTCTATTTTTCCTATTTCGTTTTTCGCATCAGCCCTAATTCCTCTCACCTGTCCCATTTGACCTTACCATTCATGATTCTCCTTACTTGTTTTTTTCTACCGTTGGTTATTATTGTCCATTTTAACCCCCCCCCCCCCCCCCCCCCCCCCCCCCCCCCCCCCCCCCCCCCCCGCTATAGTTAATAGTTTTCCCTACGAAACCTTTACTTTACGTATTCGATATTTCCCAAACATTCATAATTCGTGCATACCCTACTCATCCCCGCTGTTTATACTTCTCCAGTCATGTCCTACTTTTTCCAACAGTTCATAATTCTCCTATCATGTCCTATCTTTCCCTGCAGTTCACAATTGTCTTCTCATGTCCTTCTGGCGGCCATTCTTCAAAGGACATCACATGGACATCAGATAAGTCTCTCTTCGTTCTTTGTTTGTACTGTCCTAAATGTTAAATGTGATCAATTTTTTTTTGCTTGAAGAAGACCCAAGAGGTCGAAATGCATCGTGTGTCTTGCCCTGTGCTTTGTTTGTCAATGTCCTTGGCTGCAACTAACCCCCACTATTTCTAAATTTTGCTTTGTTCTCCGCTATCAGTCGCTCAATTTTGAAAAATGAATAAATAAATAAATAAATAAACAAATAAATAAAATGATGATGATGATGATGATAATAATAATAATAGTAACGATAATAATTATAATGATAATAATAATAATGATAATAATAATAATAATAATATATGATGATGATGATGATAGTAATGATATAATGTTAATAGTAATAGCAATTGAAATAATAATAATGATGATCAAGATGATGATGATGATGATGATGATGATGATGATGTTTTCATTATCTTCGTTTCTGTTGATATTGTTGATGTCACAGTGATGATGATGCATGATGTATGATGATGATGATGGTGATGATGATGATGATGATGATGATAATGATGATATGAAGATGATGATGATGACGATGATGGGTGGGAGAAGCTTAACGTGTTGTCGTTCTGGTGGGTTAGTGTAGTGTTAGGTAGGTCTCCAAACACCTCTCGCCCATTTAACTTCCAGACTCACCTCATCACTCCACCCCCATCCCCACCCCGCACTCTCCACCCCATTCTGTCCCACCGCACCCCCACCTCTGCCTCCCCCCCCCCTCTCCCCCTCCCCTCCTCCGCCATGCATTTCAGTTCCCCATTCTCTCATTTTCCCTTACACAGTTCGACATTTCAGTTCCCCATTCCCTCATTTCCCCTTACACAGTTCGCCATACTTATCTCTCTTTCTTTTGCCTGGGTTTCAATGGCAGTGTATGCACAGGTCAGATATCGGGGTGACGACGGTAGAGGTCAACTAGTAACAACGCATTTGGAATTAAACGTAAACGGGCTTGCTTACGTGTGAAAAGATTTTTCGTAATGCTGAAAAAGAAGATTTTGTCCTTGTGACTGGGTTTGGTCGCTTAGTTCGATGCCACAGGTCAACAAGGAGAGTGGAAATAACCGTGACATGTTGACTCTTTGTGTGTTCCTACGCTATTGCTAGGGCTCAGGGATTTCAGGTTGATTTCGGAGTGAAAAGCCCAGGAGACGAGAGCGAAAAAAAAAAAAAAAAAAAAGGGGGGGGGGGGGGGGGGGGGGGGGGGGGGGGGGGGGAGGGATGAAAAGAGAGCAGTCGTGTCGATTGTGCTTGCACATAAAGTAAAAAGATATGGGGCCGTTGTCACGGGAGCAAACCCCTTCGATCAACACATGTAATATCTGCAAATTAACTCCCATTTTTAAACCATTGGTATAAGTGCGTGTGTGCGCGCATGTATGCGCGTCTCTCTCTCTCTCTCTCTCTCTCTGAATGAAACACTTTGTATGCCATTGAACTGCCTTGCAGTTCATCTTCAGTACAAATATGTAACATATAAGAGAAAATGAAACGAAACGGTTTTTTTTTTTTTTTAATTTTCTGGGACAAAGTTTCTTTTTCATTATTGAATACTACGTGTTCAAGTAGATCCACTATTACCTTGTCGTGCAGATTTTGTTAAATGCTTTAACGGGAAAGTACCACAACGATATCAAGTGTGTCTGCTCTGCAGAAGTGACAATTGAGCATATACTGGTGAAATATGTTTCAATGAAAACGTTCCTACCTTTTGAAAGTCGTAACATGTATTTTGCCTTTTTTATAATGCTAAGTTATTCTGGGATCAGTGTAATATAAATCTTTTCAATGTTTCAATACTCAGGTTAGCTAGTTATCTCGTTTGTAGTCCTATTGCACGTTTCTTGAAACGAAACCCCCCTCCCCCCCCCCCTCTCTCTCTCTCTCTCTTTCGCACTCTGTCTCTGTCTCTATCACTCATCCCCCCCCCCCCCCCTCTCTCTGTAAAAGAAAAAAAAAATCGATGATTCTAAAGACTAACAAAGTTTTCTTTCTCTTTTTTTTTCTGTTTTTGATGCCAGATTCTAAAATCATCCTCACGATGAAAAGACTAAAAAAAAAATCTGTGTGTGTGTGTGTGTGTGTGTGTGTGTGTGTTGTGACGTCGAATTGGCTATAGTTACAATAATAGTAATAATAATGCTATTATTACTATTTTATTTTACTTATTAATTTCATTCTTCTTCTTCATTTTATAATAATAATAATAATAATGATGATGATGATGATAATAATTATTATAATTACTATTATTATCGTTATTATTATTATTATTATTATTACCAGTAGTAGTAGTATCATCATCATCATCATTACTACTACAATAATAATAATAATACAAAGTAATAATAATAATAATAATAATAAATACTGCTTTGGAGTGAAATGTACACGCCCATGATTAGAAACAAATACCAACACCTACTCACCCAGCACCAACTCAGACCAAGCAGAAAATTCACTGAACAAAGAAAGAAAAATCCTCATGGAAGGATGAATCAAACCTGCCCTCTAAACCTTGCACCTGGCATGCACAAGAGCTAGGACCAGCAGAGAAAGGAACAAACACAGATTAAAAGTGATGAAGACTTGCACAGACGTTCAATATTAGATAATGTCAAAACGAACAGCAGCAAAACAGAAACAAATGCAGGTATGAAAGAAACGTTTCATACGGCTGGGACAGTATACATGTAGTCACATTCGAATGTGATAACTCTTGATTTCGTAGTGAAACCTATGCAAGCTAGCCACTCCAGGCGACAGCAGCCTGTAGCACCAGCTCCACGTGCACAAGTACAGACACAAAGGACACAGACCAAATGTGTTAACATCACCAAAATAAGGATGCGCCAAGTTTGCCCATAGACTTTGTGTCTAACACCTTCATACAGCAACAAAGCCAACAAATGAGTCAACACACACTGACATTTATTAAGGGTAGCGCAATTTTTTTTTTTTTGTTTGTTTGTTTATATTTTAAGCATTGCCAAAACACACACACAGAGACACAACACACACACACACACAGAGAGAGAGACAGAGAGAGAGAGAGAGAGAGAGAGAGAGAGAGAGAGAGAGAGAGAGAGAGAGAATAGAACTGAAATAGAAGCAAATTCCTTGTACATCAATATAGAAGAGTAAAGTAAGTCAAACTGGAGTGGGGTGGGGGTGGAGCTGGGAGGGGAAAGAGGGGGGGGGGGGGGGCGGGGCGTACTATAATTAACACGCGAAAAGGATAGAAACATTCTACAAAGTGATGGCACCAGCTTTCTGTTTTTGTGGACAAGGTGAAGAGGGTCGTGGAAGACTTGTTGTTATTGATGGTAGTGCACCATTTCTCTGCACGGCTGTTGAGTCGATCTACCACTTGCTGCATACGGTAGGTGGCAGTTGATGCATGGTCTTCCTCGCCCCACTTCACTTCACCAGGTCATCAGTGCAGAGTGCTGTCGTGATACCCTTAGGCATCCCTCACACAGTCGGTGATGACAAGCAGGAAGAGTTTGGAGACAGAACTTTCTCTGTGGGACACCATCACGGCAGCATCATTTTCTTGCAGTATGTTTTTTTTTTTTTCTTTTTTTTCCCCAGAGAGACTCTTGCTTTGTGGTTAGATTTGATCCACTTGTACTTACTATCAGTGACTCTTTTCCTCAGCAGTTTGACAAGAAGTCCCCCCATTTGTCGAATGCCTTTGGAGAGCTGATCCAGGTGACAAAGACCAGTTTGTGTTCCTGGAAAGCTCCTCCTCAATTTCTTGGGGCAGATCAGTAGCTTGGTCTTCAGTGGTGCGGAACTGGTGAAATCCAGCTTGTTTCTGATGCAAAGAGGTCAGCTGATTCCAGGTACCATCAGAGGCGCTCATACACAGTTCTCTCCATGGTCTTCACAATACAGCTGGTCAGGCTGATCGAGCGATAACCTGAGGGCTTTCTGGGATCCATCCCTTCCTTCAGGATGGGGGATCATGATTGCCTCACGCAGGAGGTTTTCCTTCTTCCCAGCTGAGGTTAAAGACCTCGAGGAGTTTGTTCGCTGCTGCACTGCCGAGCTGTAACAGCATTTCATTGCTGATGCCACCCGGTCCTGCTGGTTTCCTTGCCTTCAGCGTCTTTAAAGCAGATCTTAGTTGTGCACGTTTGATGGGCTGCCTCATGGGTTCCACTTTGGTTTTGTTTTGCGTTTGCTGTTTGTGCTCTCTCCGAACTTCTCGTTGTTTACTGGGCTGACTGGGATGCTGCTCTCACTTGCGTACAGGTCTGCAAATCTGTTGGCTGCTTGTTTCCCAGTTAGCATGTTCCCATTTTCTTCCAGTGTAAATTTTGCTCTGCTATTTTCTTCATCATTGAGCTGCTTGGTTAGTCTCCAGACTTTCCGGCTGTCTTTCTCAAATTCAGGGAAGCGGTTTTCTCCCTCCATCTTCACCTGCTTGCTTGCAGCTTGTATTTGAAAAATCTGGCTTTAGCCTGCTGGTGTTTGATGTTGTTTTCATCAGACAGGGAGTCTTCTACTGCCCTCCTGGATTCCGAGAGTTTATCTTCAAGGGCCTTAAATTCAGTACTCCAGTATGGCTTGTAATTCTGCCTGGCGCCTCTCGGTACGGCTTTGTGGAGTACTGGTTCAGGTGTTGAAGGCCATCCAGTTTGCCTTCTTGTAGTTCCACTGAGGAAAGGCGCTTCGGTGCGGGCGCCAAGATTCAAGTGCAGGCCGATCGTCTCTGTCACCCACCTGTTTTCCAACCTCTTGCTTGACAAACTTGTGAATGTGTTCTGTGCGGAAGGCCAGATCTGGAGTAGCATGTGGGACAGTCAAAAGGACTGCTGATTAGGATTAAATGATTATCATCTTGCCAGTTTTTTACCTCTTCCTCCTTCTATCCATTTGATAATATTCCCAGTTTTGAGAGTGGCTGCTGAAGCCACCAACTACTAGAAAGCAGGAATCAGCCGTTGCAATGGATTCCAAAGGTAGAGACCTGTCATTTGGGCATTAGAAGTTTACGATGGGAGGTTGTGGATTGCTAGCCTGGAGTTTCAGTACCTGATATTCCGAGTCCTCCATGTGTGTTGTGGCAAGGCAGGCACTGATGTCATTCCTGACAAAGGGGAGTATTTCCCCTTTGCGACGATCTGTTCTATCGGACCTGAAGCATTGGTAGCCTCTCACTTTGAAGGACTTGCAGCTCTGCATGTGAGTCTCCTGGATGCAGTAGACTTGCACATTGTTCTCTTGCAGGGTATGTTCCAACTTGTTTCTTTTTTTCTTTTTAGCATGCTTTTAGCATTCCAGTGCATGACCATGAAAGGGCCCTGCTCTCTGGAGCTCTTGTGTACTTTGGTGCGGTGATCAGCTCTCCATTCTCGCTCTCTGGTGTCATATAGTGGAGGACTTGGACCTCCGGAAGCTGTGGTTGGACCCTGTTGAGGCTCGGAGCCTGGCGTTGCACCACCCTAGAAGGATCTCGATGGACGAACACCATTCGTAGAACGAGCTTGTCGTGTAGACATAACGGCAAATCATGCATGGTACCATGGTTTGTTAGAACGTGGACTCTGGCCTGGTACTGCTGTCTTCAACCTTCTGGGTTTCTGTCAGGGCTACCCCACTCTTAGTTCATGGTCCAAGGACCTACCCTGTGAGCCCAGAAGGATTGAGGTTTGAATGCGCCCCTTAAGCGCATGGCGTTCCTGTATGGACAACTGGGGCATTTCCAGAGGACAGCAGTGCCGTCTGCTGACCCACCGCCAGTTGGTCTTGGGCTGCTAATTCGTCCAGGCGAGGGTGGATTATTCACGGCTAGCCTCCTTATCTGGAGGCCGTTTCGCCATCCACCACCTGCGACCCGCTGGGTTGGGGATGGTCGCCCCACTGCCGAATGCAGGCAGTCTGACCCTAGGTACAAACCTCATAAAAAAGAAAGAAAACAGTCTAAGTAAAAGAATGGGTAGAAAATGGAATAACATGATAAAGCATTTAGCAAAATATTTGTAGCTTCTCTTATGATTTTGAAGAATCGATACAATATCCCTTTTATCAGAGCTCTTTTTTTTTAATGAATAATTCTTTTATAAAGCATATACGGAATAAAACTTCCTGGATTAGGAAGTACAGTATACTCATACAAAACCATGTGTGTTAAATAATTGAGGGGTGAGCTCAAAGCACAATGGGAGGAAAATCGAATGAATTGTCAATCTTTGTCAAAAGATGGAACTTTCCACATGTCAGTAAATTTAGCTGGGACAAAAATGAGTATAGGAAAGGCGTCGTTTAATGTGCACCTTGTATGGCTCCTGCTTAAAATAGTCCTGTGATTTGACAACTTAAGGAGCTATAGTTATGGACGATCCATTTACCAGTTTTGTGTATTAAATAGACGTTATTCTACATCCGTTTTTGATACTCGATGTCTTTGTTTCTTTCCTTGTTTTAAGAAGTCTCAGCTGTTTACAGCAGAGGTCAGAAGCAACATACGGTAGCCTGCGTCCCGTAGACATCTGTGCAATGTGTAGCAACCACAGGGGAGTAAGTTAACTTAATGCACTGTTAAACCTTGTAGATTGATGACATTGTGCCATTTTTGAGAGAGAGAGAGAGAGAGAGAGAGAGAGAGAGAGAGAGAGAGAGAGAGAGAGAGAGAGAGAACACTGAACACTTTTAATGTCATTGGCTATATAGCCTTTGTGACAGGGGGTGCAAACAAAAGAACAAAGCAAAATAAGTCAAGGTTACAAGTCCAAACAGATATGTAAGAAATTGAATGCTTGGCTTCAAGCAAAACAGGCCTGCGTCGAGACCATCCAAAATAACGCTATTCCAAAGAAGTAGCACTGTGTCCCCATTTTTAGCAAATGTTTTTTAAAAAAATTATGCATTTTTCGCGGATACTGCTGTATTCTTTACAATGGAATAGGAAATGCTTCTCATCTTCCCTAATGGAACCAGACAATGAACAAGGCGACCATGTAGAGGGCTCAGTAAGCAACCATTTTTTTTAAGGGCGTTCAAACCAAGAGTTCTGGATCTAAGCCTGGCAAGGCAAATTCTGTGCCACCTGCACCTTATCAACGATATATATCTTTCTGTTTCAAATATATTTTTTTAAAACAAAAAAAAAAAAAAAAAAAAAAAAAGAAAAAACCAACAACAACTGTACCGTTCTATGTTTTCCATTTTGGAATGCCAGTTCTGTTTGTAAGAAGCAATCATCCTATCTTTAAATTCCAAAATAAATCTGTTTTTATATCAAGCTCCCTGGCACATCCACACGATTCCAAATCCATTCGTAGTTAGAATCTTCTCTATTAAAAAAAAAAAAAAAACAAAAAAAAAACAAAAAAAACCTTTCCCCCGATCAAGTTCGTTTAATAGCATTTGGTATGCCTGTTTACAGAGTCTTGAGTCAGGTAACCTCAATAACTTAAGCCAATATCTTATACACTTAACATATGCCCCGATATATAAAGGGTATCTGCCAGTTTCACCATACATTACTGTATTTGACGTATGCAGTGGAACACTTAACAAGCGTTTGATTGCAAATGTGTGTACTTTCTCTAGATCTCTGTTGTCACGAGAACCCCATATTTCAGCGCCATACGTAAGAAGTGGTTCGATGTTTGCATCAAAAAGCTTCCAAAAAATACAAGAATCGATCGAATTTAGTTTCCTTAAAGCTTTTAGAATTTCTATGAGTCCTTTATTTTCCTTTTCTATGGTTCTCATCTACTGCGCGTTTCATACTTAACCTGGTTGTGAACAGCATACCTACATATTTATATGAGTTAGTTATTTTCACCTCTATTGTGCCATAGAACCATTCTTCATGACGGGCAAGGTGACCACCATTTCTGAATACCATTACATTTGTTTTCTCAAGATTGACAGTTAAAGACAGATGATCTGCCTCTTCTTTTAATCTATTCAGCTGATTTTGAAGACCCACCACAGTATTAGATACTAATATCACATCATCTGCGAATAACAGTAGAAAAAATTTCAACCACTCCTGGGATCATTTGAAAGCCACGCTTTCCTTTCTTTGTTTTTTTCAACTGCTAACTCATTAATAAAGAATGAAAACATCAGAGGACTTAATAAGCATCCTTGCTTCACTCCTTGTGGACATTCAAAAAACATCCGAATAGATAGACTTATCACGCACACATGCTGAAAACACAATCGTAAACACCATGAAGTGCCATGTACAACTTGCCATCCACTCAACTTTTATGTAAAGAAGCCAATAACATATTACAATTAACGGAGTCGAAGGCCTTTCTGAAGTCGACGAAAGCAAAGTACATTTTTTTTGTTGTTTTTTCAATAAGTGTGTTTGAACTATTGCAAAAAGCGTAAAAATATGGTCTATGTGATCGGAATTTCGTTATTGCCCAGAGTGTTTCTCCATTTCAGTTCGAGCAGCAAATGCCAGGAAAATAACCTGTCACCAACACACATGGTGCATGTATCAACCAAACAATCTGGAACAAGAAAATAATCAATCACACTACATCCTTGGGGTGACACAAAAGTAAAATCTCCCTCCCGATCTCCATTGCAAAATCCATTCAGAGTAATAAGATCAAATATAAAGCAAAAGTCCAACAGAGATTTCCCAAAACTATTTATAGTAACATCCTTGGAACACTGCAGGTTAGCAGTCTTCCTTGCTACTTCCTCTAGTCTCAGAAACAAAATCATCCATGTCCTCAGCAACTGGCTGTTCACATCCTGTTCTTGTATTTAAATCTCCCCACACTATCATATACACATCCTCCTCCTGCACATATTGTAGAATACTTTCTTCTAAGATTAAAATCAGTCAGCCAGTCATTCCCCTGACCACTGGGGTCGTTGGGGGGACGTGTGATGAGGCAGCCGCCGTTTCTCTCCAGGCTCTTCTGTTGGTGGCTGTCTTGAGGAGATCTGGCATGGTCAGTTTGGTCCAGTCCTTTATATTGTCGGACCAGCTCTTTCTCTGCCGTCCTCTCGTCTGCGTCCTCCTTCAACGGTACCTTGAAGGATGGTTTTGGAGAGGGTGTTGTGACGAATGACGTGGCCAAACCATGCCATCTTCCGGCGATTGACGGTTACCAGAAATGGTTCGTGGGACCCAACTAGGTTAGTGACCAGGTTCCACACATAATCATTGGTCTTGTATTCTTTGTATGAGATGCGGAGTAGTTTCCTCAGGCACCCGGTCTCAAACCCCTGGATTCTTCCTTCTGTTTCAGCCATTAGTATCCATGTCTCGCAACCAATCTTATGTATGGTTAAGATCAAAATATTGTCTTTTAAATCCGTACTATTGTACAGTGGGCCCCCTTCTGGTACAATATAAGATGCAACTAGAACTACATCCTTATCTGTGTAAAAAAACAGTTTTATCCACTTCCAATACGACAGTATTTTCACAGTCAACACGGATTTCTTTCACAAACTGTTTTAAACAATTCCTTACCAATACTAGAACACCCCCTGAATTTCTTCCATGTTTAGACAACTTTTGTGCAGGGGCAAAAAATTTCAAATACTCTGGAAAAAGCATTATCATAATCATAAAAGTAGTCAAAAAAAAGTTTCAGTTAAGCAAACAAAATGAAACAAATTAACATAATAATCATAACATCAGCCAATTTATTGTACAGATTTTCCACGTTGTCATTAAGAAATGTCCATTCTTTTGGATGGTCGAACCTATCCTATTTATTTCTGGCTCTTAAGTTTCTGTCAGTGCCACTGCCACGGTTTGCCCAGTGAGCACGACGCTCTGTCTGTCTGCCAGCCGACCTCTCCGTGCACGCGTGTCCCGTCTGAAGGATGACCCTGTACGTCACGGCGAGAGGAACTCCTCTCACTGCTGTCTGCGCCACCCTGTCCCGCCGTAGACTTCCCCACAACACGCAAGGGATTCCCGTTACCCGTGACGTCATCTGTCACACTCCCCTGTACCGCCCTTGCATCTCGCTGGGACCCATCAGCACCGCCGCTGACAGGCAGGGACCGTTTTAACATCCCGGGAATTGACGTCACGGGTACCCCCACCTCCATCACCGCCGCTGTTACCCCGGTATTGCTGATCCCGTGAAGTGGGAGTGACAAAACCCCCACCTCCACTGGTCGCCATATCCCCTAGCCGTTGGCCACCTTCGGTAGTTGGAGTGAAGTTAACACCGCACGTGGAAATCGTGGCCCTGTCCAGCGACCCTATACGCCGACCTTGGCCATCCACCTGGCGAGGTGACAGCACACGCCGTGTAATTTCCGTGTTGGCTGTCAACACACGTGTGTTGTTTTGATTTTCTCTTGTCAGATCTCGTCGCTGCGACTTGTGCGGGGATTGGAGAGAGGGCGGCCAATCACCATCCTCCCTCCTTTAAAGTACGCCCTCTTCCCGTTCCTTCGTGCTTCTGCTACCATGTGTGTCTGGGCTCGTGTCAGGTCATTGGCCAGTCTGATGTTGTTTTCTTTCAGGTTTTCCCGCAGCTCCTTATCCGAGAGAGAAACCATCTTATCTATCCCTCCATCGAGTGAAGCGCACAATCAGCGGCCTGGGTTGACCTCCTCTTGCCCAGCCCACCCGATGGGCTCTCACGATGTCATCCAGGGACCAGATTTTCTGACCATCAACACTCTTGAGCGCCTCAACCACTGCCATAACACACGTATCGTGATCTTCACGATCGCTTGATTTAGGGATAGCAAATAATCGAAGATTGTCTCTTCCAGGATGTCTATCTCTGATTTCATTTAATTGATCTCATCCTGAAGGTCACTCACTGTTGCTGTCAGTTTACTTGTCTCTTCTTTTCTGTCCATCATCTCTTCATGTAGACTAGACATGTCAGATGACAAAAGAGTCAAAGTTTCTACGATTTCACTCTGTTCTTTTCTACTCTGTCAATCTCTGATTTATTTCGTTACAGTTGTCCTTCACTTGACCAAGTTCAGATTTGATGTCTCGAAGATCATCTCTGATCACACTTGTCTGTTGATGTAATTGTTGTTGTAATGACTCCATAATTTTCCTAACAATGTCGTCAGTGCAAGTTGTATCTGCTACAACTACCATCGATTTTTCCTCTTGCGTCGATTGGTCGGTGTGAAAAGGTCCAGGATTCCCTTCTGGTCCAGGATTTTCTTCTTCATCCCCACTGAGTCGTAAACGCCATAAGGAATACATACACACATGACACAGCTACACACGCTGTCACGTGCAAAATGCACAGACTCAACTGTCACTATTATACATTTCGGACCCCCCCCCCCCCCCCCACACACACACACACACACAACATAGTTCCACTTGAAACTTTATCGTCAGTACACCACATCACATTCTGGACGCACAGAGACCTCATATTTCTTTCCACGCTAACCAAAAGAGCCAGAACAGCACCAGCATAACAAAATGCCAGTAACATGTCACCTGTCGACAACCACGCTTCGCTGCACACATCACTAGACAGCTTTCTGTTCAGCGTAAAATTTGCCAGATTCCATGTCACAGTCGAGTGAAAATGTCCACTTCTTTGTCTCCACAACATTAAATCGCACATTGTTCTTCAAATTTCCTTACTCTTGTTAATAACAGATTGCTTCACAAGAAATATACAGAAGTCACTTATAAACCGGTGAAACATCAACAATGAAGTGGAGCCTTTTACAGAGCCTCTTGACATGCTCCATTTTGCATGTGCCCCCGAGAGAGAGAGAGAGAGAGAGAGAGAGAGAGAGAGAGAGAGAGAGCGTGCACGCGCGCGCGCGCGCGTGTGTGTGTATGTGTGTGTAAATGTGCACACGCCCTTGCACTTAGTATTACAGCTCTATGCACTTCTCTCCGCAGACTCCATATTTTTTTTTTTTTAACCTGTCCAAAAAACAGTTTGTTGGAAATCAGTTTATAATGTTGATATAATAAACAAGCAAACCGAATGAAGTCAAAGCCTGTCTCTATGAAGCAGGTATGAGAAAACCCATGCTTTGTTAGAAACAGTTATAAGAACTGGTGTAACCACTGTCACACTGTACGGACGGAAAGGTTTTGGCCGGTAAAAAGCGTGGATGCCAACAAGATCAGAACATTCACAGACGATTAACTGCTATACGTCATGAACGGCAGTACACGGGTGATTGCACATTATAAAGGTCATGAAAATACGCTGAAAAAAAAAAGTTACCCCAAACTGCTTGCACAGATCCAGATGCAAGAGGCCAAACTGTGTTACACATCTGGCAAAAAAAAAAAATGCAAAACCAGCTTTACAACGGTAACCTGTCCTGATCTCTTTGTGTGCAGTTCGATCTAAGTGAGTGTCACGGAAACATGTATTTAATTTAAAGATAACTGGCACAGATTGTCCAAGGTTCTGCCTGTCACTAGACGAATCAGTGTGTTCATTGTGCTGCTGTCTTTGTGGTCCGGTGGCTTTCTATATGAAAGCTGTAGGCCAGTTGCTCAGGGATTGGGGAAGTTCTTGCTTTTGCCAAGACATTATACACAACTGCACTGTGCTGATTCATATGATGCGTTATCCAAACTCCTCTTCGTCCGTAAAGTGTTTCCGCTGTGTGTTCTGTAATCCTTTCATTCTCTCTCCGTCTGCTATGTTATCAATAAAAGAAATGTTAGTGGTTTGACTGGGCTCCACCTCTGTGTTACTGGCCGCATTAGATCCCCATGTCTTTTCCCCTGTATATCCACTCTACTCGGCTTCCATTTCTCTTTGGTCTACCACAGAAATTCACCCACAATAAGATATATTATTATAGTGTGTGTGTGTGTGTGTGTGTGTGTGTGTGTGTGAGTGAGTGTGTGTGTGTGTGTGTGTGTGTGTGTGTGTGTGTGTGTGTGTGTGGCTGGCTGGCTGGCTGTGGCTAGTGTGTATGTACATCCGTAATTGTATGCGGAAAACAGGATGACATTTTTTTTTTCATCACTATTTATTAATGAAATGCTTTTGAGGTAGCTGTTTGCTGTTACCTTTTAAAGATTTCTATTGAAGAGTGAACAGTGTGAGAAATAAAAAAAAACTATTATAAAGGTATATATAAGAACCATTGAAGCATGGCTGCTTTATTTTTATAATATATGCATATATTATTGTTGTTTATCAAAAAAGCAGTTTTTTTTCTTGCCCAGTGGATTGCTGCTGTCCCATTGGTATTCTCACTGATGGAAACTCGCTGATGCCTGTTTCACCTGAGCGGTAATAAACTTCTGAAGTCTGGTCTCTTTATCTTTCTGTTGTTTTCTGTCGCAGGACGAGGTAGGTATAAAGTAATGGGTTTAGTGCTGCGTTCAGTGGTAAAACAATGATGGCCAAGGCCGTGTTGACCTCCACTGATACAGCGACATCCAGCTTGGCCAAGAGTCCACAGACACCGATAGGGAACCAGCACAGAAAGTCCGACATGACAATGACCAGGAGACGACGAGCAATAGCTGACTCGTTGGAACTGGACCTGGTTTTGTCGTTCCCTCCAAACGTTGCTTTACTCATTAGTCTCTCCCGTCTGATATTGTGTGAACTCTAACTGACCAGTAGATAAGAGCTTGACCAACAGCGATCATTATGAACATGATGAAGTTAACAACTATCATCACACTGAAAGAGTAATGTCGACCAGGAAAATCACCTCTGGTGACTGGCAGAGGAATGCAGATTCCTGTCTGGCTGTAGAAGGCCCAGTGGGACGCCACAGGGAGTAAAGGTATTGAGGCCAGGATCACCCCTAGTCCCCAGCTGACAGTGCAGGCCACGTGAGCTGACGAACTTTTAAAATGAAGATGACTGAAAGGACAGTGGATAACCAGGGAAGCGATCCAAGGTGATGAGAAAGATAATGAATGAGGACACCTCACAGGACAGCAAGGAAAGGAATCCCGCAGCTCTGCATGCTGCACTTTGTTTCCATGTCTTTTCCTTCCACAGGTAACGGTTAGCGAAAAATGCGATCAACAATTCCGATCTCTGACAAATAGACCCCCATTAGCAAATCTGATATACACAGATGAAAGACAAACACCACATAACCAGTTCTGGTTTTTCTTGCCGTGATCGTTTGCACACGGTATGCGAAACTTCCCAGATTCCCAATAAAGCAAGAACAGCGAAAACAGCCACGGCAGTTTTGTAGAAGTTTGTCATTAACAAAATGACCACATGAAGACATTTCATTCATTGGTGCCACGCATTTTCCAGCGAAATTATTTGGCAACACAACTGAACAACACAATCTGAAGTTGTCACTCAAGACTTGCTGCAATTCATTCATTTCTTTCAGAATGTCAGGGCTGAAGTCAGAGATGGGACAACCACGCAGATTCAAAATTCTCAGTGATCTGAACAACTGTTTCCTTTCAGCGAGCCCAGTCCACTCTCAGACAAATCTAAAATTTGAATTTGAGGCATAACTTCCGACCACATGTGCAAGTTTAAATCCCGATTTTGAACCCGGGAAAGATTTAACTGCTGTACAGATGTTAATATGTATTGTTGATTGAAACCAGAAATGCTAGATGACAAGGGGTTGCCAGAAAGAATCAGTTCCCTGAGATTTTTAAGGTGTGATAAGAAACTTAATTTGATATCATGCAGCTGGTTATCACTGAGATCAAATGTATGAAGATTAGGTAGTCTACAGGGAGATAATTTTGTCATCCCACATGCACCAACACCAAGGTAGATCAGCATGGTATTATTGGTGATTTCACCTAAGGTCAGCCCAGTACCTCTGGCTTCCAGGTAACGCAGATGTAGAGAGCGCTCAGTCCGATAAAAAGGATTGCCATAGCAGACACCCCTGTCAGGACAGGATTCCATGTCTTCACACAGAAGCTCATCGTCCAAGTGTGGACAGTGAGGCATACCGTCACAGAGGTGTATCACGTGCAAACAGATTGTTTTGTCAGGTGAAAGACATCGATGAAACCCTGGACATGTATATCCGATGCAGCCAGCTTCGTCTTCATGGCCTGGGCAGTCCTTCACTCCATTGCACCGAGTGTAGACAGGTAAGCAATAGTCTAAGACTGGACACATGAAGTGTGTTTCTGGACACTTTGTTGTACTACTAGGAAGAGGGACAACACTGAAGATACCTGGCACGTCAAAATTAACTAGAGCTGGGGGTCTTACTTCCCTAAAATAAGTTCTCAGGCTTTTATGGCTGCACATGTTCTCGTCTCGCGAGGTTTTGCAGTCCCTAACTTCATCACACATTTTGTTGACAGGTATGCACTAAAACAAATGCAAGAGACACACAATGCAGTTTTGTCTTTCTTTTCTACTTTTTTGTTCTTTCACTTCCAGATGTTTCTGCTGCTTCCGCTACTGCTACTGCTGGTACAACAACAACAACAACAACAACAACAACCACAGCAACAACAACAACAACAACAACAACAACTACTACTACTACTACTACTGCTACTGCTGGTACAACAACAACAACAACAACCACAGCAACAACAACAACACAACAACTACTACTACTGCTGCTGCTGCTGCTGCTGCTGTTCCTCTTGCTACTGCTACTACTACTACTACTACTGCTGCTACTACTGCCCATGCTGGGTCTGGTGCTGCAACTACTGCAGTGGTGGATGCTGCTGCCTTTTCTATCACTGATACCTTCTGCGACTACAGCTTGCTGCTGCTGCTTTTACTACTACTACTACTACTACTACTACTACTACTACTACGTATCCACCACTACCATCACCACTACTACTTCCACCACCCCCTCACAACTACTACTAGTACTGCTATGAGGACTACTTCTAGTGCTGCTACTACTGCTGCTGTGACGACTGCTACTATTACTAATACTTCTGCTACTGCTTACTACTTTCACTGCTAGTGATCCTGCTATTAATGACGATGACGATGATGATGATGATGATGATGATGATGATGATGATGATGATGATATTGTTGCTTTAGCATATGATATAACAAATATGTTGTATTACAGTATAACAACAATGACCGTGATAATGATGATAAATGTGATTATCGGAAACATTAGAAGACACAATGCTGATTATGACAACGGTGACATCTGCATTTTCAACTGAACAAAAATGTCCCCGTGATAGAGGGTCACCGTGTAATGTCATGGTGATAGCACGTTACTCTCTCTCTCTCTCCTCCCTCTCTCTCTCTCTCTCTCTCTCTCTCTCTCTCTCTCTCTGTCTCTCTCTCTCTCTGTGTCTGTCTCTCTCTCTCTCTGAATTTAAAAGTTATATTTCCTGTTATTCAGCCTAAATGTCGCTGATATATACAACGGCCTCTTCTTTATATTTCGTACGATCTGTCTGCGTATTCTTTGAGAAGGAAAGGGAGAGGAAGGAGAATAATGGTGGAGGGAGGAGGGGGGGGGGGGGGGGGGGTCAGATGATACTATTGCATGTCTTAATCTGTGTGTGTGTGTGTGTGTGTGTGTGTGTGTGTGTGTGTGTGTGTGTGTGTTGTTTTGTTTTATTTCTGTTGTATGTTTCGAGCATTTCTATTACGAGAACAATATCGAGGGTTGACTGCCAGAACCCATTATCTCGCATTTATGTCGATTTTCATTTTTTTACACTACACTATCTTTTCCATTGTGATCTTTCACCGAGTAAAATTTTTTGGTCATCGCATTGATTTTTGATCAGTTATCCATAAAACCAAAACCGAGTATCTCCAAATGTAGAAGTAGCTTTCCCCCTAAAACCCATTAGCCATACATGCTAGGTTCTGCCTAGTTTGTATGAGCAGCACTTTTCACGCACAGTGACTGCCAGAACCCTGTATCTCGAACGAAAGGATTCTGGCTGTCAGAAAACACCAGAGATTTGGAAGAGTAAGCTACCACTTATTTGGAGATAAGTGTATTTTGGTGAGATTCCACCAAGAAAAGGAAAGTCACTGAGGCAGGGAAAACCCTGTGTATTCAGCTACTGGGCTGTCGCTGTCAGGACTATTTATAGTTTAGAGAGAGGATATGCAGACACAAGTTGAAGACCAACTACCCTTTTGGTCTCAATGTGTGGGATTAGTTGGTTCAGCGAAGGTCAAAGTTCCCAGGGCAGATTGTTCACGTGAAACCAACTAATCCCACACATGGAGACTTCACCTAGGCATCACTATTTACCATACAGTAATGAGGGGGGGAGGGGGGGATTAATGACGTAAAACACACACATTACGTCAACTAGTTTTGACGCCGACTTCCATGGTCAGCTGAGGAAGGTTTGCAAAAACCGAAAGCGGTTCTATAAAATGCTTTGGGTGTTTTTTTTTTTTTTTTTATTTGAAGACTGTTTATAGTTGTGAGAAAGTGGGCCCGTAGCTGCGCTCCAGGGTTCAGGTTTATGACACCGTCTTTGCACATACGAACTAGATAGTAACCTAAAAAGTTCGTAACACAAAAAATGTGTTTCATGACAACTACGTAGATAGATTTTGTGCGTAAATGACTTCGCAGCTTTAATAGTGCCCCCCCCCCCCCCCCTTCCTCCAGCACACACACACACACACACACACACACACACACACACACACACACACGCACACCACAACCACCACCACCACCACCTCCACCACCACCACCACCACTAACCCTGTTCGTAGCTACGCTAACAGCACAGCAGCTCAGCTTTATCAGCACCCCCCCCCCCCCCCCCCCCCCCCCCCCCCATCCAGTCCGTGACACACCATGCATAGTCTGTATGTTCTCCCACAAATGAACACAGTCTTGCTGATCTTAGTGGTTTTGGCATTTGATACAAAATGTCTGGGTTTGTTAATGTTCTAATGTGTGGTGAACTGGCACTCTCACGTTGATAGTGTGCTGCTTATGCAAAGGGAACAATATAAATGAAACAAAAGACTTCTTACTTAATTAACTTTCTTTTCTTTCAGGTTTTCCCAAAGAGAGAGAGAGGGAGGTTGGGGGGGGGGGGGGGGGGGGGGGGTGTGCAGGCAGACAGACAGAGGCGGCATCATAGAATTGTATGTAGAATTTGTTACAAATTATCCCAGCAGCAGTCCCCACTAAGGCCAGGCTTATAGTGAAAAGGAAGTGCCCACGAGGAAGGTATGAGGAAGGTTTTTTTTTTTTTTTTTCCCACCACTTCCCCCTCTCCACCACCGTCGATCCCACCTCCCCTCCCTTCCCCCAATCTCCCCCCCCCCCCCCCCCCTGCTCACCCCCCTCCCCCTGTCGTTGACGTGTTTTTTAGTATTTGGGATGACTAGCTTGGGTTATACAAGGATTGGCGTTGGGTATGATCGTTTTCTTACAACTAATTCTATAAGCTAAAATAAGTGGGATATTATAACGAATAAATAGCAAACAAATGATGTAAAATATTGTATGTGTATATGCGCATGTGTTTGGCACTTAAGGTTCGTGACTGAGCAACTGAGAGAGACAGGCAGACTGACAGACAGACAGACACAAAGGAGAGACAGACAGACACATAGACAGACAGACAGAGACATACTTTGAGGCAAGTCGTGGGGATCACAAGATCCCAGATTGTTCGTGTGGAGAGTGTGTGTGTATATTTGAGGTGTGTGTGAGCCACGAACTTCATAGGAAAAGAGAGAGAGAGAGAGAGAGAGAGAGAGAGAGAGAGAAGGCTGACCGCGTAACGTGAACTCATTTTATTAGACGAGATTTTCTGAGAACACGTCAAATGTTCTGTTTTTTACAGTACGTGTGCGCATGTGAGAAGTTTGTGACAGTAAAATTCCTACATTCTCTCTCTCTCTCTCTCTCTCTCTCTCTCTCTCTCTCTCTCTCTCTGAGCTTCGTTCTCCAGACGAGACTGCCTTCCACCCACAATACAGCTATTCTTTGCCTTCCGATTTTATGTAAATGACAGATTTCAAGTACAACGTCTAGGTTAATATGAATATACATGGGTCATGAAAGTGTGAGATGATGACGATGATGGTGTGTGTGTGTGTGTGTGTGTGTGTGTGTGTGTGTGTGTGTGTGTGTGTGCCAACACGCGCGTAAGAAATTAGTGAAGGTAAGCTCCTACATGGCTCTTTCTTCCTGTGCGCGGGCTAACCCCTTTCCAATCACTGTTTTTGTGTTACAAATGTTATCCATTGTCTGTTTACACGTGGGAGGCAAAAGAGGGTCAGGGGTGTGGAGTGTTGGGTCGTGCGGTGCGTGCGTGTGTGCATGCGTGCATGTGTGTGCGTGCGTGCGTGCGTGCGTGCGTGCGTGCGTGTGTGTGTGTGTGTGTGTGTGTGTGGAATTATTATGAAAAAAAAAATCATAATTGAAACTGAATTGCAAACGAGTTTTCAGGCAATTAAAATGAATTTTTGAAAGAGAAATATTTGAGGTTTTTTTTTTTTTTTTTTAATTTCTTCACAGACCAAGAGGTCCTTAATTTGGAGCATTTGGACAAAACTAAGATAAGAATGTCCCAGAGACATTCGCCACCTCACACAGACACACATACACACACGCACGCGTGTGAACGCGCGCGCGCGCGCGCGCACACACACAGACACACACACACCATCATCGTCATCATCTCACACTTTCATGACCCATGTATAACCATATTAATCTAGAAGTCGTGCCAGCTAAGGACATAAATAACAGGGATGGGAGTGAAAGAATTCAATTGAAATAAAGATATTATTACAGTACATTCAAAACGTATTTCGGCTCTCTCTCTCTCTCTCCTCTCTCTCTCTCTCTCTCTCTCTCTCTCTCTCTCTGTCTCTCTCTCTCTCTCTCAATACTATCGTCGACTTTCTTCACGTTTACCATACACACACACACACACACACACACACACACACATCAGTTGCACATTCTCTTGCTCTCTCCCCACCCCACCCCCCTCTCCCACACACGCACGCCACCAGTCCCAACGCTTTAGGGCGTTCTTAACCGGCCGAACAATCAGTTTGCAAACTATGTTTCAGAAGACTCCGAACAAGTTTGCATCTGAACCGCACAAACACATGTTCGGAAACCTTCGAGAGGTTCGCAAACTGTGTTGCCGAACAGTTTTTTAGGTTCTCAAGCCGTGGTCTGGGAACTTGCGTGTTTCTCCAATTTGATTGGCCGAACTCTTTCCCAGATGAAGATTCATATCGGTCTTTCTATCGCAGCAAAATGGGCTGACACCACGCCGATCTCTTTGAGTAAACAAGACACAAGTCTATTTATCGACTTATGGGAACATATATCCCTGTTTATAGGATTGTCGAGATCCCAAGTACAAAGATAGAGGTGCCCAGCAACTGCCCAGTAACTGCGATCAGCGAGGCCTTTGGCCAGAACTGGACAGTTGGTAAGTAGAGAAGTGTCTGTTCGTTTTTGATCTTCGTTGGCCACACACACACACACACACACACACACACACACACACACACACACAGATTTTCAATTGAAATTATCTTTCATTTTCAGTTATATGTTACTTATGCTGTAGCAGTTTTAGTCACTGGTGCGAGTACTTGGAAATCCAGTACTTTTTGTCACATATGGTCACCTTCTGATCAGCATTTTTTTTTTTAATGAACAAGTTTGCACCTCATGTTTCCCAACTAGTCATGAATTATCCTTTGCTGATTATATTCATAATGTGAACAGCTACTTTTCATACTTCTGCAGTTTTAGTATTGCAGTCAGAGACATCGTGTGTGTGTGTGTGTGTGTGTGTGTGTGTGTGTGTGTGTGTGTGTGGCAACATATACAGCCGCATCATTCTGAAATAAAATCAATGACCCAGTATAATTCGTATCCGAAAGAGTCATGGGGACCTATAGCCCCATTTTCTTTCAAACTGAAGGGCTCAGGTGGGTGTATGCAACTGCATGGTGATGGCATGCAAGAGGTGCAACCAGACCCATATATTGAACGTGATCATGGTGCAACAGAGATGTAACTGAAAGAAGTGGCTTCTCAGACTGTAATGGTTATCCAAAAGCAGCGTGGCCAGCTGTGGTTCAGATGGCACTGGCTTGTAATCTGTCAAATGATTTGTGAATGCGAGTATGCAAACTGGAACCCACTTCAGGTCGCAGTGTTACACGAAGGATTCTGCTGTGTTTGTGACGGTGAAATGATTTTTTTAAAGATCTGGATAGTTAGATTTTTGTTGTTGTTGTTGTTAACGTTTGCTGGGATTTGTCTTAAATTAAAATATTTGTAGTTTTATTATTGCTGTAATGGCTACTATACAGGTATGTAGTAAGTATTAAACTGCTCATCATAAAAGCATGTTTGTGGAGCTGCAAGTGGGGGAAGATGTTTAGCTGACCTGGTATTACTACATGTCTGTATTTTGTAAAAGTATGGTTGATTGACTTTTGTTTTCCAGTTGCTGTTGAGAGAAAAATTACTAACCTGAAGACATACGACCAGAAGGTGCGAAAGGGCATAGCAGGGAGCACGGGAATGCCCGGGGGGGGGGGGGGGGGGGGGGGGGAAGAAGTGCCATGGGAGTTTTTCGAACGCATTCATGGCTTCTTTGGCTCAACACAGTACGACGGCAGTACAGTAACTGGGAGTCAGTGCCCTAGTGACGCTGATTCAGTTGATGTAAGTATTCTCGTTTCTATTCAGTCATATCTATAAACAACTGAAATGTTGGAGGGAGAACTGAGAGTGATGTACTTTGAGAAAGGGGTGTTTGTCAGTTTTATGTCATTGTCTTGTGAACACACCATGCATTGATATTGAAATAATCATTGATAAGCTTTGAAGTGATAAAATGTCTGACAGGCTGTGTCAAGATGTGGAAGAGGTATGAATTGAAAGAAAACCTAGTTCTTTGGTAAATTGATTATCAGCACACGTTAGTAACTAAGGTTCATTAAATTATTCACAAATCGAGTTCCTGTAAAACTTACTGATAACATGTCACTTGTTAGAAATCTTATTTTAAGATGGTTCATGAAATGAAAACTAGGTACAGTATCTTTTTTTTTCAGGTGGCAAGGATTTCACACATTTTGTGCAAAATTCATATTTGATTATTTATTTTCCACTAATCACAATTATAACTTGAAGGGTCACGTGTCAGGGGAATAAAAGTATGATGATATTTAAAAGTGTGTAAAATACTGTGAAGTTGATGTGAGCATGGCAGGAAAGGGTTATCACAAGTCCCGCCTAGCAACCTTCAGCATCTACACGATAGAGAATTCTTTTCATGCTTGTGATGTTATTTGCTGTTATTGCACTCACATAGCATGCTTGAATACCTCATGAAACAAAACGCCCAGCGATAAAAAATTACTTTTCTGTTCCCTTTCTCAAAACACACTTTTATCATTCCAAAAATGCAAACATTGATTTCTTCATATGCTTTAATCGTGCAAGGATGACAAATAATATGCACAAAATTTTAAATCCCTGAGCTGCCGAATGGAAAACACAAACGAGTTACTGACAAATTGAACTACTTTCAAATTACTGGGGGTTTTTCCAAGATGAAACAAACATGAACAGACAATAATAACAACAATACAACCTTTCTTACATATACGAGCAACTGGCAAAAGGTCGTTCAAAATAGCCAACAAAAAGTGGAATTTTCAAATAGTTCTTGTTAACGGCAATTCTGTTGTAAGAAAAACTGATGTTCAAGGGTCATGAAATATGCATACAAAGATACCTCATGCACCGATGTTTCTGCTAGTAATGTGATAAGGCATCATATAACAACCATCCAACGGTTGTTATGCTGAACATTCAACTTCATCAATATCCCCATCTAAATGTCTCTATACAGCATAATTGTATCAGTGAAAATAAGACTGAATGCTACAGTTGAATTACATTCTAAACGAAAAGGCATCTGGGCAGTTTTAAGATCAAGTTTCACATGAGACGATAATATTAAGTCCAACCTAACAACCGTTGGACATATTGATTTGTTCTTTGTTCCTCAGTTGGAAAAAGAAGACAGTGACTGCATCCTCTGATAATTTTTTCTGTGTTGTTGAGGGTGCGTTTCATGTAATGATACCAGATGTAGGACCCACATTAGCCTTGTTGCCATGATATGGCATTCCTATCTGATAGTTGTTATGATGTTGCACTGGACATACCCAAGGATTTCCCAACAATGCAAAAGTAACAATCAGTCAGTAAAAAAAAATGGAGATACCTTTCCTTTGAGTGCAATTCTATATTGTTATTGTTATTTTACACAAAAAGGGCCTATAAAACAAGATAAATAAGTTACAATGATCATGTAGACACCTTAAACAGAATTCATCTGACAGTTGTGATGGCCTCACCATTGGACATACTCAACAAACTGCTCATGCGCCGACAGAATTACAGGTTATTTATGATCAAAATGAATAGAAACAGTTTGACAGTAGCAACAATAACAACAATAATAATAACATGTACATTTAGGGCACCCGCTGTCTCTGATAAGCTGAGAACGCTAACATGATTAGAAGATGTAAACAGAAAACAAGCAAAATGCACGCACCCTGTGATATGACCACACAAACGAAAGGATGATCATCATGATGGTGGTGGTGATGATGATGATGATGATGGTGATGATGATGATGATGATGATGATGATGATGAACAGAAGATTTACATGGTGCATAACCTTGAAGCTCTATGCGCGTGCACACATGCCTAATTGTAAGTTATGGAAGAGGTGAGTTTTAAGTGAAAGACTGAGCATGGCAGACAGAAAACGGAAAATGAAAATGTAAAACCAAGAGAATGTTGCAACACTAAATGTCATTTTGACACTTGATGACAAACATGTGTTTAAAATGTTTTAAAACAGGTGACCGGTTAACAAATGGAAATGCACAAGCAAACATGTGGCAGATCTGTTTTGTTTGGTCAGTTTGTTAGTTGTTCTTTCTATTTATTTTTCTATTGATTTATCTGAATGTACAAAGACAAGTAAAAAAGCAAACATTAAGTCAAACTGTCATGCCACAAATGATAATATCGAGCAGTCTGAGACAAGGTTCATATTTATGACAAAAAATTATGACTAGTTATTACACATCAAAAAGGAGCCATAATACTGTTCTGGAACAAAAGTAGGATCACAAAATATTCTTGTAAACATTCGATTTTGTTCCCTTTCCCAAGCATCAGCAATTTAAGTGTGACTAGCTGCTGACAAAGACACAGTGTCAATTGAAAAACACGATCATAACTGACCAAAAAGTATTATTCATGGAGCACTTAAATTTGAATACTGAACATCTCATGATATTTATGTCTGCTGCCAGACATAAACGGTTTCATGTTATAAAGTGCCAAACAAGACCTGGGCACTTTTAAGCCTCTTCGCATATAGCTTTGTCTCTTTGCAGTGCACACACAAAATTATACATGCAACTTTTATACTAAAAAAAAAAAAAAAAAAATTAAAAAAAAAACCCTGTACCAGAAAACAAGGACTTCCAAAAAACAATCGCAAGAACATTTTTCTGAACTAGTTGCTGCACAGTTACTGGAGCGTTCTGTCAAGGTGCCGCACCTTCCCTCATAAAGTACTCATTGAGAGCATCCCCAACCTGTGTACCGTCCGCATACTGTGTGCGAGCACCCCCTTGTCCTGTAAGTTTGCATTTTGGGTTGTACGCCACTGGCCAAGCGCAGTATCATGGTTTGGACCTTTGTTCATGGTCAACTGCTCCCAAACTGCAGTACTGCTGATCTTGTTCTTCTTGCAGAATGCTGTGCAATGCGAGACAGGCAAGTACAATTTTCTTGGCTTGCTTTGGATGTTGCTTCATAGCTTGCTGAAACACACCAAACCGGCAAGTTAGAATTCCAAAAGCATTCTCAGCTAAGCGTCTTGCTCTGCTCAAGCGGTAATTGAACACTTTTTCTGCTGTGATCAGTACCTCGGTCTGGATATGGCTTCATGAGGGTTGGTGACAGAGCAAACACTGAATCAGCCACGATGAGACTGGGTATGCTGACGTTTGTTCCTGGTAGATGAACTTCTGGTGGGGAACGTAGACGCTGCCCTTCAACATTTCTTTTGAGGTTTGATGTGTCGCATATTATGGCATCCCCAACTCTTCCTGGTGCCCGCACTTCGTAATAGTGAAATTTGTAGTTTGCATCGACAAGTGCAACGAGGACAATGCATGCTGTGAAAACTTTGATAGTTGTGATATGCTGAGCCGGCACTCTGTAGGGCCTGGATCCGGATGTGCTTTCCATCCATCGCTCCCAGGCATTGAAGAAAATTCCACTGTTGGAAGAATTTGTTTTGTATATGTTGCCATTCATCTTCTGTCTCAGGCATCTGAAACGAGAAAAATAGTCATTTGTTAATCATAGTTTGTGTTTTCTGTTTGCAGATGGATTCAGTTCCTGATATTGCGGAGCTGACCAGACGTGTGGACCATGCCAGAGCTCCAGCCTGTCCAGTAGCTGCAGCACCTCCGGCACAGACACTCCTGGTGCTTCCTCTTCATGTGTCCCTACACCCACCACACCCAGGGCATGCACCCCAGTGCGTCTGGAGTACCCTCAAGCGGGTGGTCAACACATTGACATTGACTTGACCTGGGAAGAATCTGCCAAACCCTCGCCCCCCCCCCCCCTCCCCCCATCAAAAAAGCCTAAAGTTGTTTTTGGGCAACCGTAAAAAAAAAGCAAGCTGATCCTGCCAACAATGATGTTAAGAAAAATGATTTTTTACGACTCGGCCAGGAGTTTGCTCAGTCGCATGCAATAAAGTCAGAACAGCAGGAAAGCCCAGATTTTCATTTTGCAATGGACATTGTAGAAAAACTGGGACATATAAAAAATCAAACAAAGAAAATGCAACTCAAGCATGAGATACAGTGTATGATTTTCCAGGCATGCGTGGAGGAAATGGACAATCAACTTGCACTTTTTTGTTGTTGTTGCAAAGTTTACATCATAAAAACAAAATACAAAGAAGATTTAAAGCTATCTGTAACCACTACATAAAGTGTACTTTTTTCAACAGACATGCCTCTCTTTTCTGAAATATCACCATAAAGTGACCATTCATTATGTGGAGAAGGTGACTTGTTACTTTTTTACCAAGTTGAAGTCAGTATCATGTGTTCCTGGATGTATTTTTATGACATTTTACAAAGTCCTTCATGGACTCCTTGTTATGGTTAGTGTTCTTTCTTCTGACATGTATACATATGAACATGTAATTAGTGTTTGTTTGATTGGAATGGATGCCTTGCATTTCAACAATGAATCATTTGCACCACAAAAATGTTCATGGATGAGTTAATGTGTTTGTTCTTTCCCTCTGATGAAAGTATGTCAAGACAATATGCTTTCAGCTTTTAAATTGTGTGCAAAGGACTGGCTTGATAACATAATTTTTGTTTCCCATTTGCCCAGCTGAACCGGTATAAATAACTGTCATTTGTAGAGCATTGAACAAAATGATTTTCTTCTGCCTATCCAAAATCAAAATGCAAATAAGCAAGTCTTACCTTCAAGTATCTGTTCTGCAAAACGTCATGAATAGCCTCACATGTCTCAAGAATGAGGTATGCCAGAGTTGACACTGGTATGCAGAGAAAGAAAAAAAAAAACATTTATGTGTATGTCCCACCTGTCAATAAAAACAAGATTAATAATCGGTTAATAAAATGGAGGTCTTGATCAAACATTTATGCACAGTGCTGTTCATGACTGAGCTAAGTGAAAATCACCTATTCATTCTGATTTGTTCTCATTTTCAGACACAAACTTCGTTTTGTATTGTCACATAAGAGTCTTGTTGCTTGCCATTTAAATCTCGTTTATTAAATGACATGTATCAGCTCAAAAGTAGGCACATTAAAATGGACATTCTGATTTGAATTTGAATTTATTCATCTTTAAAATTATCTTACGCTGCAGTTTTCTCTAAATACAAGCTTTTCTTTTTAACTGACTCTGGTGTTGAAACAAAAATCTTCCATGAAAACAGCATTCATTCCCCCCCCCCCCCCCCCCCCCCCCCCCAAATCTTAATGGATATTGCAACATCAGCAGCTGAGTGAAGGTGGCACGGTTAATGATTTTTTGGGGGGGGGTCATTTTTGCTTCTCAGGACTATTACATATACACTCATGAAATGTTGCACATTCTAAGAACATGTAAAAAGAAGTTGATCTGCCACAATTTCAAGACTTCAGCTTTACCGGTTGCTTCAGAACCAAAATCTATATGTTTTTGTTTTTTTTTTACTGGCTGAATTACACATACTAGCCACACACAGAAATTCACAGCACAGCAAGTAATACAGATACCCATCTTCTGATGCCACTATTGAGTTTATCAGTATCGTTTACATATACCAGCCAATTTTCAAGTTCTGTACCGAAAACCAATTGGCTGAAAAAGCTGGTGTAGAAAAAAATGTACTTTTGAGAAAATGGTTTTCAAAGTTTTCTCATACAAATGAGTCCGAAAAAAAAAACCCTATTCAAATTCTTTCGTAATCCAAATGTTTGGCTTCCAATCTTCCTTATAGCAAAAACACCATCTATATTTATCTGTATCCAACCTTGTGCAAGAAATCGAAGAGTGGCAGCAAGACGCTCTTCAGGTGCAATGCTCATTATGTAGTTGGTTTCTTGTTTTTGGATGAATGGACCAACCATGTGAAGCAGCTCATTAAAGTTG
The DNA here is from genome assembly GCA_016801955.1 of Conus betulinus. Classification (NCBI taxonomy): domain Eukaryota; kingdom Metazoa; phylum Mollusca; class Gastropoda; order Neogastropoda; family Conidae; genus Conus; species Conus betulinus. The sequence goes on from JADBJO010015164.1 coordinate 44,044, forward strand.
GGCCACTCATGCACAAGAATTTGTGGAGATATTTAGGATCCTGAAATTACTATAAAAAGAAAGGAAAGAAAAAAAACACATGTACATGTTTCATTAATTTCTGTTTCTTTCAAATAACTGTATATACACAGTTAAAAGAGAAAAAAAAAACAACACAAAATCACAAACTGATGGCTGTTTCAGTCACGCTCATTTGCACAATTCACAACAGGTTTTCCAATGTAACGTTGGTAGTTGGCAAGTGCTTGACCAAGCACTTGCACAAAATACACACGCCCTGATTAACACGTGTGACTTTACCTACACTCACTCTCCCTCTCCTCACTCTCTCTGTCACTATCTCTTTTCCCCTCTGCCTCACACACACACACACACACACACACACACACACACACACACACACTTGTCTCAATTCTAATCTGGAATCATGACAAACTATATAATATTATAGTTCATGTTCTGTAAACATAGACATTGAAAAATTCTTGCATCTAGCAAAACAATCGCAGAAATTAGGACGCACAGTAACAATGACATCTACATGATGCTGATCAATATTGAAATGTAGACAAAGTGAATGAGTTTTTCAACACACACACACAACACACGCACACGCACACACACACCATATCAGTGTGTGTGCGCGCGCACACACACACACACACACACACACATACACACACACTTTTTTAAATGCAGGTGTTGCTGTGGTGGCAGCAGCCATCCTTGGGGTGAAAACAGCCCCAAAGTATACAATAG
>JADBJO010015165.1:0-2500 GCA_016801955.1 Conus betulinus
GAGCAAATCGTCTTGCTGATTTGAGAGACGTAATATCTTCTCTACATTTTGCTGAACACCCTCTTTTGTAGTGCTAACATCACGACACAAATCGGCGATGCTTTTCTTCAACACCTCCTGATCATCTCTGAACTGTTTTCAACACATCTTCCTGTCTCTTTAAAGTTTCGGCTTGAGATTGCATAACCATCAAAATATTGTCTAACTTCTGTTGCAGATTGACCTCCAGCTGACTGATATTATCCCGTAAATCCGACGTCACCTTGTCTGGTTCTTTCATCCATAGCAGAGGTATTTTTGGTCTTGTCCGTGAAGGCCCTGGGTTTTCTTCGACGTCGCCACTGAGTTTGACCCTATGCAATGCAAACGCGAACAGCGCTAAGCACAGAGAGGGTACAGTCGACAAAATCATCGCGTGTTCGGGGTTTCGTAAACAATCATAGGTCGCTGTATTTTGTAATAGAGTTCCACTCACCAAACAGAGTTCTTCAGTGAAGTGTGTTCGGTAGAAGGAAAGGAGAACTCACAGCCATCACAACTAAATGTTTCATACTGCAAGCCAGCGTAGCCAGGAACAGCAGGCAAAGCCATGTAAACAACACATCGCCGACACACACCTTGCCACTGTTATCACGTGCGAACACATTCTCTTTCCCTTTCGTGTGATTTAAAAGTTTTGCCACACCACATATCAAACAGAGAGAGAGGAGGGAGAGAGAGAGAGAGAGAGAGAGAGAGAGAGGAGAGAGAGAGGAGAGGCAGACTGACAAACAGTGGGACAAGAGAGCTTGTTATGCAATGGAAGGTGTATTGTGGTTGGCGTTACCCCCCTGAACATGGTGTTTTCTCTGGACGAACATGGAATCCTCACAGTAGCCAAGGGATTGTTTTTTCTTACGAATCTGGACCAGACATACATACAGACACACAGACACACAGACACACACACACACACACAACACACACACACACACACACACTCAGACACAGACAGACAGACAGACAGACAGACAGACACACACACACACACACACACACACACACACACACACACACACACACACACACACACTCACTCACTCACACATACGCACGCAAAAACAAACACGCATATACGCAAAGAGACAGACGCAGACATAGACACACACACACACACACACACACACACACACACACACACACACACACACACACACACACGCACGCACGCACGCACGCACGCACGCACGCACGCACGCATGCACGCACGCACGCACGCACGCACACACCTCCACACCCAAACACATACATACATACACACACACACACGCGCGCGCGCGCGCGCGCGCAGGCGCGCGCACACATATACACCTGCACACCCAGACAAACAAAAAAAACCCACACACACACATACACACACACACACACACACACACACACACACACACACACACACACACACACACACACACACACCTAGACAAAGACACATGCAAATGCACATACATATGTGTGCACACATGCAGAGAGAGAGAGAGAGAGAGAAGAGAGAGAGAGAGAGAGAGAGAGACTCCAGACTCAAAATGTTTTATTCATAAAGGGCATAGCCCCTTAGAAAGGGGATATACATTTCAAGTCGCACATGAATACCGGTCTTTTCATGTCGTAAAAACACGTCTCCTTTTAAAATGCCTTATATAAATAAATAGCTAACTTTTTAACGGTGCTTTCATTTGGTGAGGCCATTAGCAACGTTAACTTGAACAGACAAGGATAGTTAAAATATTTTTTGAAGGGATGAATTGTTCTCTAAGATCTCTTAACAATGGGCAAGCCAGCACAAAATGAACTTCGTCCTCTTTCGCATTTCGTCACAATGGACAGATCAGATTTCTTTCGCATAGCTGTCTGTAGCGATAGTAATGACTAACAATATCAGACACACCGACTCGAAAAATAGTCATAATGTGTTTGGAATGCTTGTCTATTATCACTGACATATAAACTGGTAAACAGCGTAAATGACGTTACGTTCTGTGTAATTCAAATCTCTCACTGTTTAGTAGGTGGGTGTTCCAGTTTTGCCAGCTGAAATCAATCAATCGTTTCTCGGAACACGTTCATAAAAACATTCACATCACCAACACCTTGGCTGAGCCACACAAAGCATATCAGCATTCACATAGTTTCATTCTAACATTTGTTGCCCAGTTTTTCTTACCTCTGTTGTCCAATTCTAACAGCATTCTATACGCTTTGCGTGGCAACTTGTGATCTTGCATCTGTAATATTTTCAACCAAGACGGAATACACTTTACAACAGAATCCACGTGCATTGGATATTTAGCTGTTTCACCATATACCAAATCATTTGGTGTCTGCAACGATACCCCAAGAAAATTCTTTAGTGCAAACAGATGGGTTTTTTTTTTTTCATAATGTACAACAGCAGCAGCCAGACGCCATATTTCAGCTCCATATTGCACATTCAGCTGAACTTGACAATCCAATAGCTTCCAAA
>JADBJO010015165.1:40000-44802 GCA_016801955.1 Conus betulinus
AGTCAGATGGAAGGTCCAGGAAGATGGCAAGTGTAGGTGCGGCAAACGAGGAACCATGAAGCACATCCTCTCAAACTGCCACCTGGCTCTGAACAGATACACCTGGAGACACAACGAGGTGCTCAAAGTGTTCACCAAGATGGCAAAGGAACAGGTGGAAGAGGGAAAATATACGCCCCTAGGGCCGCAGAAACGCGGACTGGGGGCAAGATCGAGTTTGTGCCGCAAGGAGGCAAGGTTCCTGACAGAAAGAGGGCGAGTGAAGCCACAGAAGGTCAGAGCGGTGGTCAATGGGAGGTAGCAGCAGATCTAGAGGGCTGCAAAAGATTCTTCCCCATCCCAACAACGAAGAAGCCAGCCTGGTGATATGGAGTGAGGAAGAGAAAGAGTGCACATGGTGGAACTCACTGTGCCTCACGAAGACAATATCAGCGAGGCACACGAGCGGAAAGAAAATCGCTATGAGACTCTTGTTGAAGACTGCGAGGAGGCGGGATGGAAAGCGATTCATTTCCCAATCGAAGTTGGCTGCAGAGGTTTCATCGCGACTAGCGTCAGAAAGTGGATGAGAGTGGCTGGACTTGGTCCGAAGAAAGGGAATGCCATGACAAAAGCCCTACAGGAGACTGTTGAGAAAGCAAGTCATTGGATCTGGCTGAAGAGAGAGGACACAAGCTGGTGCGAGTCCTGACGGTTGACAGAAAAGGCATACAGTCAAACTGGCAAGGAGACCTCACATCGGTGAGGGGGCTCGGTGCGTCATTATAACTGTCGAGAGGAAGAGAGCCCGAAACAGCGACGCATTCTCTCCTGATGATCTCCACGCCAGGTAGCTGTTTTCGTCCAACAGTCATTCTTCCGTTGTTGTCCTGACATTTGACATGCGTAGGTGAACCCAGCTGTCGGCGTGGATCTGGGTTGTTTGATATCGATAATGCCGTTTTTTCAACTAGAAAACCGTTCGTCTGCCTGTCTTGAAAATATTCTTGGCATAGGTCTGGTCAAGGTCGCGATCCCTTCTACAGCAGCTCATATCTACTTTGAGTTAGCTGCTTGTGTCTGCAGAGAAGACATGTCTGTGCATCATCTTTTGTTTGAATGCTGAGTGTTGACTTCGCCCCAGCTGGAGAAGGTATTATTAAGATGAATAACTTTGATAATGTCGATACTGTGTTATATGGTTCATATGTTGCTGAAATTGTCGTGGTTATTTCGCAGTCACATGTTGCAAAATTTTCATATAAAAATCGACAATTTTGTGTACCATTAGGGTATTTCTCTTATGTAAAGTATTAACATGGATAATTAGTTTGAGTGTGGAGGGGTTTCTTTTTTCTTTGTTTTTTGTGGGTTTTTGTCTTTTTTTTTTTTTTTTTTTTTGGAGGGGGGGGGGGGGGGGGGGGGGGGGGGGGGGGGGGGGGGGGGGGGGGGGGGGGGGGGGGGGGGGGGGGGGGGGGGGGGGGGGGGGGGGGGGGGGGGGGGTGGGGGGGGGGGGGGGGGGGGGGGGGATAATGTGATAAGCGTGTCTAATGGGGGGAGGTGGGGGGGGGTGGGGGGGGGGGGGGGGGGGGGGGATAATGTCTAATATCATATGGCGATGAAAAGACATTAAACTAAACCACTGAACTAAGTTAGTTAATCTTTGGAAATTCTACGCATCTATAACGAAATCAGTGCAATATGTACAGAATGTTCTTAGTTAGAATTACGAGTTAAGATTCTTTGTCATTTTGTATTATCATTTTTGTTCCCATATGGATTCGTATTTTTTTTGTTTGGATCAGTCAGTCAAGGTGTTGAAAACATCCATGTCTTTTGAAAGAACCTCGTCGAAGGCTGAATAAATAACAGACTGTAAAATTGTAAGGAACATCTGCAAAAACAGTCATAGGAATGCTTTTTTAATTTATAGAATACAATAACTTGTAAATCACCTAGAAACCGAGAAACCATATTCCTTTTTGATTTGACACTGACACGCATCTTTTAAAACGTTTTATGACAGTTTGTAATCGCTGAAATTGTTAACTTGCGTGATCTCGGTATTTCTATGTTGGTGAAATTGCCATGCTGTTTTCCATTGCATTCAAGCCACGAACGACGCTATAAATGAAATTCTTTACTTTGCTGCCCTGATTTCCAGGATTAGCGAAATGGCTCTATTTACCCCCCAGCTATCTCCCAAAACTCATGCCCGTATAATGTTTCTACTGCTCATTGCTAATACAAATACAAACAAAAACAAACAAACAAAAAAGATATACTACTGTGAGAATATTTTAATCTCCTCCTGCTCATGTGCAAATTACAAATATAAAATACTGCTGAGGAATGTTTTAATGTTCTACTGCTCAGTTGCAAATCATAAATATAAATAGCACTGAGGAATGTTTTAATGGTTCTACTGCTAATGGCATATCGAATATCAAGTACTGCTGAGGAATGTCTTTAATGTTCTAACTAACTCATGGCAAATCATAAATAAACACTGCTGTGGAGTGTATTTCAACTGGTCTATAACTGCTCATGGCAAATCATGAATTAAATTATTACTGAGAATATTTTCATGTTCCTACTGCTCATGGCCAAATCTAAATTAAATATTACTGAGGAATGTTTTCATGTTCTACTGCTCATGGAAAATCATAAATTAAATGCTTTGATGAGAATTGTTTTAATGTTCTACTCTGCTCATGGCAAATCATGAAAATAAATATTACTGAGGAATGTTTTAATGGTCTACTGCTCAAGGCATATCAACATTACATTATTACTCATGATATTTTTAATATTCTACGCCTGCTCAATCCCATGTCAATTAAAATATTACTGTCACTATTGGGAACTGCTCATGGCAAAATCAAAAATCAAATTACTGAGGAATGTTTTAATGTTTCTACTGCTCAAGGCACATCAAACATTGCTATTACTCAGGGAATGTTTTTTAATGTTGTACTGCTCACCCAGGGGAAATCATGAATTAAATATTACTGAGAATGTTTTAAAATGTTCTACTGCTCAAGGCACATCAAACATTACATATTACTCAGGAATATATTTTAATGTTTCTAGTTGCTCATCATGGGGAAAATCATAAATTAAATATTACTGAGGACTGTTTTCATGTTCTACTGCGTCGTGACAAATCTAAAATTAAATATTACTGAGGAATGTTTCATGTTGTACTGCTCGTGGCAAATCTAAAATTAAATATTACTGAGAATGAGTATTTTAAAGTCTACTGCCCATGGCAAATCATTGATTTAAATAATTACTGATGAGTGTTTTAATATTCTAAGGCTCAAGGCAAATAAAAAATCGATGCTAGCGAGGAGTGTTTTAATGTTCTGCTCGTGGCAAATCAAAGGTAAAATGCTACTACTGGAAAATGTTTGCATACCATGTCTACAAAGTGCTTAAAATAATGTACTGTATTACTCAGTCAAAGTGGTGTTGGATCACACGGACAGGAGAAACTAATACTACATTGTTGTATAATGCCACTTTTGATCTGATTGATCTCTTTTATTCCACAGTGTATTGTTGTATAGTGCCACTGTGGATCTGATTGTTCTCTGTTTTATTCCACAGTGTATTGTTGTATAGTGCCACTGTGGATCTGATTGTTCTCTGTTTATTCCACAGTGTATTGTTGTATGATGCCACTGTTGATCTGATTGTTCTCTGTGTTTATTCCACAGTGTATTGTTGTATGATGCCACTGTGGATCTGATTGTTCTCTGTTTATTCCACAGTGTATTGTTGTATAGTGCCACTGTGGATCTGATTGATCTCTGTTTATTCCACAATGTATTGTTGTATAGTGCCACTGTGATCTGATTGATCTCTGTTTATTCCACAGTGTGTTGTATGATGCCACTGGTTTGATCTGATTGTTCTCTGTGTTTATTCCACAGTGTATTGTTGTATAGTGCCACTGTGGATCTGATTTGATCTCTGTTTATTCCACAGTGTATTGTTGTATAGTGCACTACTGTTGATCTGATTGATCTCTGTTTATTCCACAGTGTATTGTTGTATAGTGCCACTTTGGATCTGATTGTTCTCTGTTTATTCCACAGTTGTATTGTGTATAGTGCCACTGTTGATCTGATTGTTCTCTGTTTTTTTCCACAGTGTAATTGTTGTATAGTGCCACTGTGGGATCTGATGTGTTCTCTGTTTTATTCCACAGTGTATTGTTGTATGATGCCACTGTTGATCTGATTGTTTTATTCCACCGTGTATTGGTTTCCACAGTGTATTGTGATCTGATTAGTGCTGTTTATTCCACAGTGGTATTGTTTGTATGATCCATCTGTTGATCTGATTTTCTTCTGTTTATTCCACAGTGTATTGTTGTATGATGCCACTGTTGATCTGATTGTTCTCTGTTTATTCCACAGTGTATTGTTGTATGATGCCACTGTTGATCTGATTGTTTCTCTGTTTTATTCACAGTGTATTGTTGCCTTGTGGTTTGTTCGCCCATCAGAAAGGGACTGTTGGATCTCACTGACTGAACGTCAGCGTCCGTTTCCGCCCCTCTGCTTCTCCCTCCCTCCGTTCCGCTCTCCTTCTCTCTCTCTCCCGCCCTCTCTCTCTCTCGCTCTTCTCTCCGCCTCTCTCTCTCTCTCTCTCCATTTCCTCCTACTTCTCACGTCCTCCTCACTCGTCTTCTCCTGCTCCTCCTTGCTCCCTCGCCTCCTCCTCTCTCCTCCTCCTTCTTCCTTCTTCTTCTTCTCTCTTATGTCCTTCAACTTCGTACTGAAGTTGAATTCGTTTAAACAGACCGGGATCAA
>JADBJO010015166.1:0-39322 GCA_016801955.1 Conus betulinus
GAACGTATTGTCATTTACGATGTTTACCTGTCTATTATGTCAATGAACATAGACAGACATCTAAAACATATTATGACTAGGTTTAGATTTAGTATCTCTGAGCTCTTTACTCATTACTTTCGTTATAGATAGTCACCTAATGGAAATGTGACCTGTCCACTATTTCGAAATACAGAAGAAAGATACGAAAGAGGATGAAATTCATTTTGTATTGGTTTGTCCAGTATTAAAAGATCTTAAAGAGCAATTCATCGCACAGAAGTATTTCAAGAACCCTTGCCTTTTTAAATTCACCTTGTCGATGTCATCATCAAACGAGCACACTGTAAAACAGTTAGCTATATATTTTATACAATGCATTCAAGAGGCGAAGTATGTATATAACAAAGCAAAGTATGTATATAATATAAAGAATATCAATGTCAATTTGCGACATCCATACAATGTACATCACCATTCTAAGGGGCTTTGACCTTTATGAATAAAACATTTGAGTCTTGAGAGTCTCTGTTGTTTAGAAATATGGGGTTTAGACAAGACCGTTGTCCACTGTGAATCAGTACATATGTTCAGTTTAAAGAAGTTTTGGACATGAGATTGCCTAATGACGCTGTTTATGGTAAAAACCAACAGGTGCCCAGTTGTATCTAGTTTCAGCAGTGGGATGTGACACCACTAGCTAAAACTGTTACAACTGGAATACGGTAGAACAACCTGCCTACAGACAGACATACGGACGGACAGACAGACATACGGACGGACAGACAGACAGACATACGGACGGACAGACAGACAGAAAAGTAGCTGGGACAGGGGTATGGGGTTCCCAGGAATGGCGAGGAAAGCGCAAGGTGGGAGGGGGAGAGGGAGGGAAGGGAAGGGGGTTGCGGTTTCAGAAACTGCATATTACAAACGGATCACACATGACATAAACACAAATCGAGAATCTTACATGATGTGAGAATTAACGGTGGTCATAGCCAATCCGACAAATACATCACGACTACGACGGTTCCACCACACCACCTCCATCACCGCGTCCATTTCTGACTTGGTGTTAAAACTAGCCAGGTAACCCCCGCGCCCCACGCACTTTTGCCTGACCTGGTAGTAGGTCAATGCCTCTGTTGGCTGACCCAGCAAGTAACAGCGACCCTCCACATAAAATCCACCACGGGCACACGGCTCGTGATGGCACAGGGCCTCGTCCTGAGCGGCATCACATTCAACAATCAGGTTGCAGGACAGATGAGGCTGAAGATCAGTCCAGGTTGGGGTGGAGCAGTTCCACTGGTTGTCAGACAACTTCCGGGGTATGGAAGATTGCTGTGCGGGAACAATGTCACACACACACACACACACACACACACACACACACACACACACACACACACATACAAGTGAGCGCGCACGCACACGCACTCGCATGCACACACACACACACACACACACACACACACACACACACACACACACACACACACACACACACACACACACACACACACACACATACACACACACATCCTGTTACTAAAATTTGAAGTTCCATGAAAAACCTTTTGTATTTCCTTAACGTTCCAAATCTAATTTAATCAATGTCTCTTTTTTTTCTCCTTCAGAAGATGAAATTTACCAGTGCAGCAGGAACCCGATCATGAGTTTCATGGAGATGTTGTAGTTCTTCCATATATGTTTTAGACAGGACAGTGCCGATGTTGTCTGCCTTTGACAGGATTTGTGGTTCGGGTGCTTCAATGCTAATGTGAGATTCCTGGTAAGAGTAATGTTGAACGGTTTCTAGCTCCTGTTCATGGACAGTTAATTGTGGTTTTGACGGAAGCGTTATGACTTGCCATCAATTCGGTCTCCTAGCGCTAATCCCCATACCATATCTTTTTAATACCCACCCAGTCTTTGAAAAAGCTTGACGAGTTCTTGTTCACTGACTGCCAAACCATCGATACCGTCGGTAAAATTAAGGTTCAAAAGTGTTCTTCCATCCGTGCTTGCGTTTACATGGATTTCAAGAGTATCAGTCATAATGCACTCCAGGAACGTGCTGAAAAGTGGAGGAGATAGAAAGCAGCCCTGACGAACTCCAACTGAAGTGTGGATTCACTATTCAACAGCACACACTGTTCTGGTAGCCTTAGACCACAGTTTCTGAATGGTGTGGATTAACTTTTGCCCGATGTTCAATCTTGCCATTGCTGCCCATAACGCTTCCTGATATTGACATTAGAGTTATGAAATCGCAGGTACAGAAAGTAAAATATATCACTTTGCTGACAACAACACCTTTACTTAGGAGGGGAGAAACATTTTCATATGATAAGTCGTTTAAGATAATTAACTGGAAGCTGTTTCAGACTTGCATTAATTCATGAACAAAGTCTTTGACCTTAGGCTTGGTAGTAAAGAAAAAACAAAAACAAGATAAACACAAATGAGTTATAATGAAATAAAATTGAATATGTACGGGTTTGATATACCACATCCATGGTTTTCTAATGATCTGTCATACACGAAAGAAAATAAGATGGGGAGACAAACTGTTTGGATTTGAAAGAAATAAAGAGCGAGAGTATGCGTATGAAGAACAATAACACCTTTCCCAGAGCAGAATCTGTAAATAAATCATCGTTTCAAAGATTTATTTGTAAATGCTACTTTCAAATCCACACGACATTATTATCAAGGATATACAGAAGTGTGAATTCAAGTTGGTATGGGATGATAAGATCGACAACCTCTTACACAGATTATTCTGTCGGGACAATTAAATCTAAGAGGGGGGGGGGGTGGGGTATTCTTAAAATTGGAGAATAAGCAAAGTGTTGACTAACGTTTAAAATATATCATGGTCATCGTCTCCAAAAGTAAATCATTATTTTCAAAATTGGGTACGGCCATTCTTTTCTTTTCTTCTTCTATTTCTATTTTTTTGAAAGAACTTAAAATTGCATGTGGACATGGTGCAATTGTGTAGAAGTAAAGAAAGGGCAAGAACTTGCATTAGTACCCATATTATACAGTGAAAAAAGTGATGGTAATAAGGCTTTCCAGCACCAGATATGTGAGAGAATCCACCGGATGAAAACCGTTATTTCGTACACTGAGATAAGTTATACAAAGAGAAATTGGGTAATGAATAACCTACCTAAAAACACACACGTTGTGCACAACCTCAATTAAAATAAATCTTATTTGATTAGAAACAACCGTGTTAATGCGAGTGAGAACAGCTTATAGTAAAGGAACAGAGGAGTGCATTAATATACGATGATGACATTCCTTTTTTACAAAATTAGAAATGTGAAGTATAAAGCCTCTTTCTTTCAAAATCGGGAAAAAAATGAATAATACTTCAAACACGTGGGAGGCAGAGCCGCAATATGTTAAGAAAATGAAAGAACTAGAGTGAAAGTGGCTTCAAAATACTATTAGTACTTCGAGTATTACTAAGATCACCACCAACGCCACCATCACTACGATCATCACGCCTACAACAACTACTACTACTGTTGCTGTTGCAGCACTAGTACTGCTGTTCCTTTGTACAGCACCTAATCGCCAACACAGGGATCTAAACACTTTACAAAAATGCAGTTAGAACATAAATATGACGAAACAAAATTCACCAGATCAATCATCGCTCTCTCTCTCTCTCTCTCTCTCTCTCTCTCTCTCTCTCTCTCTCTCTCTCTCTCTCTCTCTCTCTCTCTCTCACTCACACAAAACACACACACACACACACACACACACACACACACACACACACACACACACACACACCGCTGGCTGAGAGAGAGACACACCGAGGCAGAGAGAGAGACAGAGAGAGAGAGAGAGAGAGAGAGAGAGAGAGAGAGAGAGAGAGAGAGAGAGAGAGAGAGAGAGAGAGAGAGAGAGAGGTGTCTGACCTTCAACAAACTGTAAATCATCATCCGAAATCCCACGCCAGACCAAGGACAAGTACGTTTCCATCCTTTCGTCTGTACATAAGGCCTATCTTCTGCACACCACTGAATACTTCTGGCAAGGGAGGTAATGTTAAACAACGACTCCAGAGTTCTTTTTCCTGTTCCCTTGTAGAGACACAGTTATAGACACTGTATTTTCCCTACAGTCGATGTTCATGTGACGGAAACTCACTAAAACGGATCGATTGTCCAGGATTCTAAGGAATACTTTGTCTGCCAGTAAAGAGCTGTTGTAGGTGTCTGGGCTATAGCTCTCAGTCTGTATGCATCCTGATTTTGAGAGGGAAAAAATTGAAAATTCCTGTTTCATGGGATGACAAGGATTATCTCAGAACTCTGTGACACCTAAAATAATGAGCATTAATTGACAGGTTTCTATCGACCTGACAACATCGCCACCTTCTGAAATATAGACCTGATTTCACATCATATGAAGAAATCAACACGATAAGGAGTGATGATATTTATGATGTATTTTTGGCAATTCATGAAAATGTGTTGAGCATCAAAAGGTGTTATTTCAAGAACAGATACAGTTAACCGCCTCACTTCCAGACCATCAAATTCATTTACCACTGACCGCAAAACTGCAGAGATTTAAATATGACTCTGTTCTAATATTGTTTTGAACTAATGGTAAATGTCTGCACACACACACACACACACACACACACACACACACACACACACACACACACACACACACACACACACACACACACACACACACACACACACACACTCGCACACACACACACACACACGCCAGCACGCACGCCCACTCAGGCGAAACATGAAAACAAATGTTGAGCCGCCAAATGAACGCAAAAAGCAATGAAGTAATGAGCTTCGATCTGCTGGTCTTCTTTAGGCGACAAAGAAAAAAGAAAGAACATTAATTTTTCGTGCAGTAGGGGAAAAAGCAAGCGTAGACAGCAAATTCCCAGTCACTACGAAAATGACTAAACGGGGCTGAGGCAGGGAGATGGAGAAGAGGAGAGATAGAGGGAATGCACGGCCGGGCGTGTAAATACCTCATCATGGGAGACAAATTTACCCTACCCTGTTTGTTATTTACTGCACAATAAAGGCAAACAGGTTAAACTGGAGTAGTGGACCACACACTGTGACAGAACTGATCCAGCTGAATGCAGGATCAATGATCGTGAGAATGAATGCTTCTAGCACACAAATGTGTTAAAACAGTCTGTGGAGCGCCAGCGAGCTTGGAGCACAGCGATTGTTGCGACAGAGGATAGTGAAATAACAGTTTTCAAGTGTGGCACCCATATGACCCCTAACAGAGTTCAGGGGGAACAAGATCGGTGTCATGCTCTAATTTCGAGTAACCGAGTGGCACAGGGACTGTGCCTAGAATTTCAGGCAAAAAGACTCCCTGCATCATAAACCAATGGGCAAAGGTTTCAAAGTGGGGTGACTGCAGGCCGAAATGGAAACAAACGTAAAAACAGAATTACTTGGCCGCCAAACAAAGGATCATAAACAAATTACAAAGCGAACGTAAAACGTTTCGACCTACTGGATCTTCTTGATGTTGGACATCAACACAAAAAGTCACCTATCTCTTCGATCTGGGAGCAAACTTTGGTCTTTGTTAATTAAACAAAAGAAACTACAGAATACAATGAAGACGTAGAAGGGGAGAAGGTACAGATTAAAGTCTTTACTACTACTACTACTACTACTACTACTACTACTACTACTACTACTACTACTATTCAATGATCATTATGATGATATAAATGATTTTTTAAAAATTGATGATGATGATGATGATGATGATGATGAACTATGATGATGATGTTATAATCATATAATAATGATAATACATGAAATAATCATAATGGTAATGCTAGTAATAGTAATGATATAAATAGGAAAAGAAGAGGAAGAAGTAGAATAGTAGTAGTAGTAGTAGTAGTAGTAGTAGTAGTAGTAGTAGTAGTAGTAGTAGTGGTAGTAGTAGTAGTAGTAGTAGTAGTAGCAGGTGTTCAGCTTGCAGGCAACAAAATGCACCTGGCGGTATTGAAACAAAAAGGAGCCTCTTATTCACAAACGTTGAAGAATACAGGAACAACAAACAGCAATCAACTGACCTTCAGGTTCAATAAGTCGTACATGAACTCAATCGTACGTGCAGCAGCCACTATTCTACAAATGGCAGCTTTTCATCGACTAGACTCAAACTCGGTGAAGACTCGAAACACTTCTGTGCTCGACAATGAGTAGAACTCTTCAACCACTATCATTCTGTCTCCCTCCCAGTCGCACACCTCTCATCCTTTTATACGTTATCTAAAGAGTATTCTTGAACATGCTCGATCATTCTTCCCTAGAATATTCTGCATATCGATAAGTTCAATCAATGAAATCACGACAAGCTTATATGAATGTGATTCGATCAGCTTCTACAACGTTCTTGAAACTTTGATAAAGCACTAGACTCTAGGCTGACTTGCAGAAACCTGGAGAACATCTTAACATATCTCGAATATTCCAATAGCGTTATCAATCGATCCGAACATAAAAGTGAACTATTATGCATGCGTTCACTTTACAAATGTTTTAAATAAATCAACAACAGCACTACACTGACCGAAATTACAGAAATCTAAAAGCAGTAAATAAAAGGAGGCTTGCAACTCGTCATTATTGCTACATGACGTCTTTTGTGTCTCGTAATCGTAACATAGCCATCCACTTAAATAGATTCCCAAAATTTCGAAAAACATTTACAATTAAAAAAAAAAGTCAAATGACTCTAAAACAAATATCACCTGGTAACACACACCCAGTTTGAAGTCTACAAGTCTCAGTTAATCATACACAACATAAAAAGTCTGCAACCAGATTGTCTGTGTCTTTATATTCATTCAACCTTCATATCAAAGTTCTGAAGGTACATGGTCCAGCGCATGACCCTATTGTTCACATATTTGGCAGATCTAAAAAAAAAAAAAAGTAAAGGTTTATGGTCTGTGCGCAACACAAAGCGAACCCCCTTGATAAAACAGTTCGAACTTTCACACAACCCACGTAATAGCAAGACACCTCTCCATGATAACATACATCCGCTCTGCCCTGGATAGTTTCTTGGCGGCGTACAAGACTGAAAGCAGCTTCCCGTCATGTTCTGCATGAGGCCTGCACCAACACCCCTGTCAGAGGCATCAGAGCAGAGTACAAACGTCTTGTTAGGGTCAGGCAACTGTAGTCAAGGTTACTTGTTCTTCATAGTGTCGAAGGCTCGGTCTTTCTCTTGTAGGAGGTGGGGTGCGAGGTGTTAAGGACAGGATTCTACAAAATGTTTATTCAGGACCATATATGCCAAGCCATCATAGTCTTTCTTTTTTTCCCAGCTAATTCCAGCCATCTCTCTAGAAAGTTTTGGATCCTAGTAAGGAATTGAGCTGGACTTTCGTTCTCTGGTCGACTGGACCGGAAACGTTTCTGGAAACGTAGTTCAGAAAAAAATCATAACTCGAAAGAGGTTAGTTTTGAGAATTTCATATTCATTTGCTTTTCTCTGGGTAGTCTGGAATATACCTCAAGAGCGTGACCAGGCACTGAAGTTGGTAGCCACTGCTCTTTTGGCCATTTCATCATTTAATGGCGTTCAAAACGTTCCAGATAACTGTCGATGTTGTCTTTCCCATCCGCAAACGCTGGAAGGCGTGGCCTCTTGGGAACTTCATTTTCTGACTGGGAAATGCATTCGACATTTTAAGCTTTCACTTCTGCCATCCGCACTTGAAATTCTCTTCATCTCTCCTCTTGATGTTCTCATTCAAGTCTTTTTAATTCTCTTTCAGCAGCTGGCTCTAGTGTCTCTTTATCTTGCTGTCTTTATCTGTTTTCATTTTTTTCTTCTACTAGTCTTCTCCACTCTTCACGTTCTTCCTATCGTTTCTTCTCTTCACGTTCTTCTTGGTCTAGCCTTTTCTTCTCTTCAGCTACCAATTCTATTTTTCTTCATTCCAGTTCTCTTGCTGTAGCCTTTTCCTCAGCCCCTTGAACATATTTCATGAGATAATCACCTGCAAGGCCTAGTTCCTTTCCATTCTTCACGTATTCCATGGTAACTCACACTAATGTCAGCAATCAGTCACTGAAAAAAAATATTTTATATTTTTCAACTACAGGCTCAGGCAGCAGTCTTCCATTTGACTGTCCTAGCTCTGTAGAACCCTAATTGCAACTGCATGCACAGACGACAGTTTTCTACAATTCCCTGTATTTGCTCGATGCACTAAACGCTGTACGCACTCCCTGTGCGTACAAAAACACGGCTACAGACTTTCTTGACACTGCACGTTTTGATCTAAGTTTCTTTGCTTCTCAGACGACAACCCATGCGGTGTGTGACGGCATTTGTCGACATAGATCTGGCCTTCAAATCGCAATTCGTTTAATACAGGCTAGTGAATAATGGCTCTGGAATAAACACCAATGTAGGAGGATCCCAGCTTGGTCCCAAAATGTTACACGCTAGACCGCCGACTTCCTCAGTACAAGATGAGTGAACATGTACAGGTAAGTGCAGTAGCTTGTAAGAGTTCGCTGGTATGTGTTCTGCTTGCAGACGACAAAATACACCAAGTGGTATTGAAACGAAGAGAATCCTTTTATTTACATACCTGAAGAATACAGCAACAACAAACAGCAATCAACTGACCTTCAGATTCAACAAGTCGTACAGAAACTCAGTCGTACATGCAGCAGCCAATATTCTATGGATTAGTTGCCAAGTAGACCATGGTCACCATGCACCCTCCCCCTCCCCAAGGACTAAAGCTAAGTGCACAAAGCACCTTAGGGGCCACTTAACACGTTTCTGGTTGTTCCCAAGAAAGTAACTCATTTGGACTATGACTTATGTCCCTTGATTTAAGGGTACCCTCCATGTATGCTGACCACAATCATCAACTTAAGTCAAATGTAGCTCATGTAAATGACCAGAAATCCACGTTTTTGTTACTTTTGTAACTAGTTTAACGACTTGCCGTCTTAAAAAAAGCCTTTTGTGTAGTCCAGTATCGTATATCTTGGTTTCAGGGATGCGCTATCTACTGAAACCGTCATTTTTACGATACAGACTGTATGTCATCTGCGATGCATTGAAAATAATAGAAAGCAGGGCTTTTCGGGGGTTTGTTTTTATACACGACAATGCCTTTGGGTCATTCAGGACCAATGAGGGCTTCCTAGTCCCGTTTTTTTTTTTTTTTTTTTTTTTTTTTTTTTTTTAATAGGTACAAAATTATCCTATATTTTTTAAATAGGTACAAAATTATCCTATATCCTAAATGTGCGATTTCGACGACATAAACGACACAACACACTTTAAACAGAACAAAATTGTTGTTATTTACAACAAGCATTGCTGTAAAATAAAATGAATATATTGTAGTGAAACACAACAGTAATATGATACAGTTTGCCGTTCTAGATATTGTGATTATTTTGGGTAAATAACAAATTTTCTACATTTCATATGTACCTGTATAATAATAACACTACTACTTGGAAATCGCATACATTTGCATATTACCAACAAAAATGGCTTGATTTGTATTACTAATGTTCTTTATTGTGTTTGTTTTTTGTGTGTGTGCAGGTGAATGAATCCTCTAGTGTAATGATCAACTGAACATGGCGGCAAGAAAGCGAAAACACGAAGACAGCCCTGTCGGTGAAGTGCATGTCATTCATTTCAGCGGTTCTAACAAGAGATCGTTTGTACACCTCTCTAACTGCAAAGGACCTCAGAACAGACTGATAAAACTTCAAGACATTTGCAAGAAAAGACTATTGCAGCCACTTGATTCTCCAGGTTGGATGGAAGAGCTTGCAACTGCGTTCCAGATGATTTATGGCCAGAAAACGGCTGCCATCGTGACCGTTATCAAAGGTCACTAAAAAACCTCGATAGACTGGAATCATCTTCAGAATCACAAACAATAACTCTAGAGCAAAGACAGTCTGGGCGTTCTACTGGCTCAGTGGAAACAATTATCTTCAAACCAGACTGCTTATTTTGTAACAAGAGGGGTTGAAAGCAAAAAAAAAAAAAAAATCACAGAATGCTTGGACAACTGGGCTTACATCTAAGTTTGAACGTGAAGGATGGAGCACAGTTTTTGAAGTTGCTGGGCACACAAAAAGACAAGAAACTATTGTGCAGAATCAGAGGGTTTGACCTGTTTGCCTGTGAAGCACAGTATCACCATTCCTGTCGTAAGATGTATGTCAGAGATCCTGCAGCATGGCAGAGTAAAGAGTATGCATCAAAGAGAGATCTGGAAAACCTGGAAAAGTCACACAAGACAGCATTTAACAGAGTCTATTTAAGAATTGAAAGAGAAGTGCTTCAGTAGCAGAAGATTCTGAGACTGTCAGACCTGTGTGATAATATACCTCTGCCTTGAATGAGACAGGCCACCCAAATACACACTATAGTGCTGAAAAGCGAAGGCAGAAGTTGGAGAAGAGTGAGACATACGAGCACAGATTGTCATTTGTTCACCTTACAGAAAAGGTGGGGAGTTTCAGTCTTTGCTTTGTGTACAGTTCAGAAATGAAAACTGACAGAGCTATCATTCTAGTGTACGAGCATGGCTCAACCCACATGCTGAAAGATGTTGCCCTGTATCTGTGGACAGTAATAACAGAGGCCTTCAAGAAATCAGAAAGTTTGCCATGGCCACCAACAGATGAATTTCTACAGCAACATGATATCCTACCACAAGATCTTTAGAGATTTCTTAACTATCTCTTGGCTGGCCAAACACAAGACCACACTAAAAAAAGGGGGAGGGGGGGGGGGGGGGGATGCACGGTGACCAGGGTCTGCCTGGCAACTAAATGGCAGCTTTTCATCGGGAGCATGTCACTGGTCCCAAGGTCATTGGTCCCAAGGTTCCATGGTCCCTAGGTTCATTGGTCCCTATGTTCATTGGTCCCTAGGTTCATTGGTCCCAAGGTTCGTTAATCCCAAGTCTGTTGGTCCCAAGGTCTGTTGGTCCCATGGTCCATCGGATCCAGTAAAAAAAACTCTCGCAGAGAGTGTGGCAGCAGAAAGTCCTCAGAAGAGAAAATTTATTGCATCCCAATTCTGTTGTAAGTTATGTCTGGCTATCTTGGGAGCATATTGGTACTATCTTGGCAAATATTGGCACTGACATCAAGATACTACTATATATTTAACAGATTTATATGGTCTTTGGGACCAACGGACCTTGGGACCAACAGACCTTGGGACCAACAGACCTTGGGACCAACGCACAGCTTTATTTTTCCGTCCCATGCGAGACACTTAGTGAAAGGGCCGAACAAACAAGGCTTACACATATCTAATACAACATTTTTGTTGTTCTAGTCCAAGCAGAGGCATGTATCAAACTTGTGTACTAGTTAACTAGCGAAAATTAAAATTCCCAGAAAGTGCTGACGTCACTTTTGCACAATTGTGCGTGTGTTGTCATTGTTTGAATATCGCCTGACCACTTTTGTACAAGCTTTCATGCCGTATCGACATTATCTACAGGAAAATAAACCTAGTCGAGTTTGGTATTATGAGAATTGTTGGCAATTCGCCCTATTAGTCATCTCAAGAGCACAGATATATTACCTTTTTCATGACAACCACTAATTATCAAACTAACAGTCCCACTTGTAATGGCTGCTCAGCAATGCTGAACACATTGTTGCTAGACCAGCTTTACACAGATGACATTCAGTTCACCGAGTACAGCATGGTTAGCTGGCTGGTGGGAAGCAGCCTGCAGAAAACACCCCTTTCCCTGACCTGCATTCACAGCTTGGCCTCTGCAGTTGTGGGTGAGCTGTAAACTCCCATGCCTCTCAAAACTAAGTGGCTTGCTCTGAACAGCTGGGAACGGACCTTGGGACCAACGGACCTTGGGTTAGGGTTAGGGTGAGCGCGTTAGGGTTCGAGTTAGGGTCCCACGGTCCATTGGATCTATTTAGAAAGAAACTCTCGCGGCAACAGAGTCCTCAGAAGAGAAAGTCTACTGCGTCCTAATTCCATGTATTACACAGTTATGTCTGGCTATCTTGGGAGCATATTGGTACTATCTTGACTAATGTTGGCACCAATTCAAGATAGCCATATACTCCTGTATACCACTCACCTTGGGACCAACAGACCTTGGGTTTGGGTTAGGGTAGGGTTAAGGTTAGGGTTAGGGTCCCAGGGTCCATTGGATCCATTAGAAAGAAACCCTCACAGACAGCGAGGCAGCAGAGAGTTCTCAAAAGAGAAATTCTATTGTATCCCAATTCCGTGTATTATACAGTTATGTCTGGCTATCTTGGGAGGATATTGGTATTATCTTGGCTAATATTGGCACTAACATGGCTATCTTGGAAGCATATTGGCATTATATGGTTATCTTGAGAACACAGTAGAACTAGCTTGGCATGTTGAAAGCATACTGATGCAATCTTAGCTATCTTGGGAGTATATTTGCATCATCATGGCTATCTTGGGAGCATAATGGCATCGGCTATCTTGGGAAAACAGTACTTACTTGTAGTTTTTTCGATTTCGATGTTGAAAGATCTTTCTAAGATCGGTTCATCGCTCTATTGATGTGCCATACAACTGACTGACGTATGGTGGGAAGATTGTCAATGTCAGTTGAAATTAGCTGTTTGGTTCATAGCATTGGGATTATAAAGACTAGGATGATCTGACCAATGGGCATCAAGTCTGTTTTTGAATGTATTCAGGGTGGGTGCTGCCACTACTGACTCAGGAAGGCTGTTCCACATCATCACCACTCTCTCTGAGAAGAAATTGCCTCGGACTTGCCGGCGCACTTGGTTTTTGGCGAGTTTCTTGCTGTGACCTCTGGTCTCACGTCCTGTGTATGGTTTAAATTGCGGGCTTGTTGCATTATAGATCCCTGTGACGTACTTGTATGTGTCAATCATGTCGCCTCGGAGCCTTCTGAATTCTAGGCTGGGGAGCTTCAGTTCTTGGAGACGTTCAGGGTAGGCCTTCTCTTTCAGTCTTCCAATAAATTTTGTAGCTCGACGCTGCACGTCTTCCACATCCTGCTGTAGACCTTTCTGCCAGTAGTGTGGGGACCAAACAGAATGTCCATACTCCAGCATCGGCCTAACCAGTGACTTGTAGAGCTGAACAAAGGTACGATCTGAGAGGTGGTCAAAGGATCTTCTGACTACTCCAAGTGTTCGATTGGCTTTGGCTGTAGCTTGTGCAAACGTGGTTCTTGAACGTCAGTTTCCTATCGACCACTACTCCCAAATCCTTCTCTGCTTCTGTCTCAGCTAAGTTGTGCCTACTTCCTGGCCTTCTGTTGTCATCTTCATGGTGTACGTGTGCTCATCTGGACTGTGCCCTAATCTCATCACGCAACACTTCTGGGGGTGGAAACTAAGGAGCCAGTTCTCTGACCAGTTGCATAAGTTGTCCAGATCTTCTTGTAAGGACTCCTGGGCCTCAACTTTATCACTCCGTGCGAATAGCTCAGTGTCGTCTGCGAAGATGCAGACTTTGTTCTTGGCATGTCGGGGCAGGTCATTGATGTAGGTGACAAACAGCAGGGGGCCGAGGACGCTTCCTTGTGGGATGCCACTTGTTACTGCAGATTCCTCTGATGTCTCGCCATTCACCGTGACCACTTGCATTCGATCTGTCAGGAAGTCTTTGATCCATGCGTGGACATTGCCTCAGACTCCAAGTGCATCAAGCTTCAGCAGGAGACGACGACGGTGGGGCACACTCAAAACCCTTCTTGAAGTCTGTGTATACCGCATCAATTTTCCCACCATCGTCAAGTGTCTGGGTCCAGAAGTCCAAGGTGTCCAACAGCTGAGTACTGCAGGAACGTCCAGGTGTGAAGCCATGTTGTTGTTCACATATCAGATGGTTATGCTGCATGTGCTCTAGAACTTTAGCTTTAACAAGTGTTTCCATTGATTTGCATAGGATGCTAGTCAGGCTGACAGGTCTGTAATTGTTTGGGGATGAGCGGCTCCCCTTCTTGAAAATTGGGTAGTATTTGCCTTTCGCCAGTCATTAGGGATGCGGCCTTCCTCCAAAAATTTCTGAAAGATATTGCTGATGGGTAACGCTATTGAGTCTGCCGTCTCTACAAGGAGAATTGCTGGTATGCCGTCCATGCCTGCAGCCTTATTTGTCTTCAACCCCTTGAGTAGTTTCTTTCACCTCTTCTTCCATGATGCTAAAGTTTTTGTGAGAGCCGATTCGAAATCATACTCTGGTGGCGTTGGCAGATCTCCATTTGGTTCTTTAGTATAAACACTTTGGAAAAAATTATTGAGTACTTGGGCTTTCTCTTTGTCTGTCTTTGCAATTGAGCCGTCATCCCTCCTCAAGTCAGATATGCCAGTTCTGGTGCTAGTTTTTGATTTCACATATGACCAGAAGGTTTCTGGTTCACTTAAGCTTCCTCGGCAATGGTGCATTCAAACCTGGCCTTGGCTTTGCGGCATGCCCGAGAAGTCTTGTTGCGAGCTTTGGCATACTCCCTAAAGTCTTCTTCAGTTCTCGTTCTGAGCCATCTCCTATATCTGCGGTGCTTCTCTCTAACAATTTCCAAGGTTTCGTTGTCAAGCCATTTCTTACTGGTTGCACTGTCTGCCTTGCCTTTAGGTACAAATTTACGCTTTGCCTCATTGACTATTTTTACAAAAGTTTCCCATTGCTCCTCAGTGTTCTTGTTCTCCAGTTCTTTTTTCCATTCGACTTGGTTTAGGAAATTTCTGATTTCATCGTAGTCAGCCTTGTGATATTTGTACCTGTCATGCTTTGGCTGGGTGGGAGGCGTGAGATTCAAGTCAATTAGGAGAGTACAGTGGTCACTCTTACCTAGTGCCCCTGCCCGGGTAACCTCAGTGACAATGTCGTCTCTGTTTGTGAAGACTAGGTCGTCAAGAGTAGGCTTCTGTCCATCTCTGATCCTCGTTGGCTCTAGCTGGTGCTGGATGAGGAACGCATCTTTTGTAGCATTGTAGAACTTGGTCACAGCTTGGTCTCCACCCACAGTGCTCTCTTTTCTTGCCTCCAGTCTATTTCAGGGAAGTTGAAGTCACCTATAATTACTAGGTGGGTCTGCCTTAAGGTTTGCTGCTTTCATCAAAGTGTTGTTCAGTTTTTCATTTGCCTTGTGTGACTTCATACTTGGACTGCGGTATATAAGGCCTAGCACCAGTGTTTCATTGTTTGCAAGCTGGCAGCTTACAAAGATGGTCTCTTCAAAACTGTTCTCAATAGTGATCGGCGATGGTTTGAGTTCCTTCTTTATATGAAAACATATGCCTCTTCCTGGTTGGTCTAAAGTGTGAAAAAGTTCATATCCATTTATTGAAATCTCACATGGTTGAATTTTATAGCGGTAATTTTTTGGTGTGACTTCGGTTATGCCAATGACAGTAGGTTTATGTAAGTCAACCAGTGCCTCCAACTCTGCTCGTTTATTCATCAACGCATCTGCATTGCTGTACAAAATTCTAAAGTTGTCTCTTGGTTTAAAAACAGGATTTTTTACAGGGCTATTTACATTTGAGTCAGTTGTGTCTAGAGGTTGTGGGGAGGGGGGGTGGGGCTCCGCTGCTGTGGCCGATGGTTGTTTGTTGCCAATGTTGACGACTTGGCCGTTCCGGCGAATCCAAACTGCTCCGTCCCCGGATGCCTTTGAACTTTCCTTTTTTGCCTTCCATTTCTTGTAGAGAGCCGAGTCTTCTTGTCGCTCGAGTATGGTCATGTCGCTTCTCATCCCGATGTTCGTATCCATGATTTGGGCTTCTTGTTCCTGGTCCCTCTTCCCGGCGATTCTAAAGCACTCCAGAACTTCATCTCTTTCCTCTCTGGTTGCAAAGGTCAGTTGAAGGGGTCTTGGGTTTTTCTGATCGGGCTTGTAGACTCCAAGTCTACGTGTCACTGCTGGTTGCCTTTGGCTGTTTATCTGGGCAAGCAGGTTTTTGGCTTTGGATTGGGTCCTCCTCATATCTGTCCTCTTTGTCTAGGCTTTTTGGCTCCTCCATTCCAAATACAATCACATTCTTACTGCGCCGGGCCCTGTCCTCAGTTTCTGCGATGCTTTCCTTTGAGGACTTGTTGATCAGGGTCTTTATTTCTTCCTTGTCAACTGCTGAAGGAGTTGCCGCTCCACCTTGACCAATGATGTTTTCAATCTTTTTCATCATTTTTGGAGTAAAGTCACCATCTTCTATTCTCCAACTTTCTCCTTCATTCTCTCCACCATAGTACGTATTTGGTCTATCTTTATCTTCATGCTCATAAACATTGTCATGAAATTATCAGCAACTTTGTGGCATGTTGGTTTGCAATACCACTGAATGCAGCTGCCTGCCTTTTCCTGGCTTTCCTTGGTTATCATTTGGTAATAACTATCGGGGAGGCCCTGGCATTTAGCATGGAGCCAGTCTTGGCATAGTGCGCATTGTAGGGCTTTGCAGTTTTCAGTGCATGGGCGATTACACGCTCGGCACTTGGCTTTGGTCAGACATCGTACTACGAGTGCTTTGGCCGGGCCATTCTTGCTAATTCCAGGTAAAAAGTGCAAAAATCACTCACCTACTCAAGACTATGTTCTTGTCTCTAGGGTTCGAATTCACTTGAGAGCGTTTGAAGGGTGCTTTTTGTAACGAAAAACTTCGATGACTGCTGGCTGGGTTCGTGCTTGTGAGCGAAAGTTGCCTACTTCCGGTTATGAAGATTCGGACAGTCAGTTCTTGCTGCGAGATATTTCTAAGTTGTGGTGCTCCGAAAATAATTCCAGTGAATGAGGAACTCCTGTAGGATACCTACTTTTGTGTTTGTGTACCCTTTTAAACTTTGTCAGCCTCCAAAACTTCAGTAAATCGTCTTTTCCTCGAGAGCTTAGAGTCATTGATTATTCCCACCATCACGTGACCTCCCTCTTTCTTAGAATTAGTCTGGAATGCTGGAGAGCAAATTAACGCTATCTTACTTATCTTAGAAGAATATTGGCACTATCATGGCTATCTTGAGAACATATTGGCATAACCTTGACATAATCTTTGCTATCTTGGTAACATGGCGGAAACTGGTTTGGCATGCTGGGGAGCATACTGACACCATAGATACCTTAGGAGAATATTTGCATTATCATGGCTATCTTGGAAGCATATTGGCATCAACTTGGCTATCTTGGGAATAAGAGTAAAAATAGCTTGGCACACCGATGAGCATATTGGCACTATCTTAGGTATCTTGGGAGAATATTTATATCATCATGGTTATATTGGGAACACACTGACATCATCTTTGCTATCTTGAGAACACAGTAGAACTAGCTTGGCGCGCTCTGGATGATACTGGCTCTATCTTAGTTATCTTGGAAAACTATTGATACCATCCTGGCTATTTGGAGAATATATTGGCATAATCTTGGCTAACTTGGAACATGGTGGAACCAACTCGGCATGCTGTGGTGCATATTGACACTACAGTCAAACCTGTCAAGTGCGAACAGGCTTGGGACCAACCCATAGTGTCCATATCTTGCAAGTGTACGCAATAGCCTGGTGTCAAAGAAATTTGACACCCAACCAGGCAAAAAGATAAGAATGTGATTATTGGCTTTTATTACGGTCTTTGATATAAGTTTGACTTTGGGGACGACAGCAAACTGAGAGGCTGTATGATCAGTGGGGTTCCTTTTCATGGAATTCCATTTATTCTGTTCATTTCTTTTTCTTTTCTTTTTATTTTGTTTTTAGTTTACAATGACTCTTTGATTAGGAGGTGTGACTTGTACAGTCTGTGTGTGCAGCAGCCTTGTGCAGCCAGGCTAGCTCAGTTCATAGAGCTTCTGACTTGCAACCGTAAGGTTGCAGGTTCAAATCCGAATTGGACTGTGTGAGACCATATTAATTGCGACATTATCAGCCAAACTGGTTCGCTGGTGTCAGTATATTGTGACCAGATCACAAGGTAGACACTCTGCCAGCTGAGCTACTGAGCTGCCCGTAGTATAGAATGGGGTTGGTTATTGGGGGTTTATGTCCCTTTCCATATGATGCGATATCAGGACGACTGGTCACATTATATGACATCAGAGAACCATTTTGGTTTGTAACAGCGCAATTAATATGGGTTTACATACAATGTATAGAACTGAGCATGTTTTCTGGTTTTATAGTCTAAAGTCACATGACACTGCAAAATTCAATTGTGGAAATGGAAATTTTATATCCTATCATATGACCTGGATCTTTAGTATGTAGAGAAAGGGCTTCCTTAACCAGAGTTTGCTATCTGTGTTCCTGCAGTAAACAGTCAAATTTTAACATTCATTCTTCTCTTCTGCTCATGTGAGTTACAGATTCGCTTTCAAAGGTTCATCACGCTCATAGTGGTCAGTGGTCAAACGATTCTGGTGATGTAAAACTGATATCTGTTAGCCCATCCAAAGCAATTGTTTAAAGATTACTCAATTGAATGGACTACTATACACACAAACACAGACATTCACACACAGGTACACACGCGCGCGCGCGCGAACACACACACACACACACACACACACACACACACACTGTGATGAGATGCTGGGGTGGTAGGCAGGTCCTCTACAGGAAGGACTGGGAATAATTTCTCTAGGAGAATTGTATTAACATT
This sequence comes from Conus betulinus, assembly GCA_016801955.1. NCBI lineage: Eukaryota > Metazoa > Mollusca > Gastropoda > Neogastropoda > Conidae > Conus > Conus betulinus. Next base: position 18,688 of record JADBJO010015166.1, read on the forward strand.
TCACCTCCACCCTCTTTCTTACTTGTGGTGGAAGGAGCAACTTTCCGGTACTAGTCATCGAAAGAAATTTATATTTATTCTGGGTACTGTTGAAACTCCCAATAGTGACTCTGAGATAGGTTTCTTTAGGCCCATACTCTTAAAAGTACTTGTAGCTCCAAGAGACAGAATTGAAGAAAGAAGTTCAAACAGTCAACACTGACTGAACAACAGAGAACTGACACAAGTTAAGTTCAATTATACACATCAACTTTACTTGCTTACACACTGGTAAGTATATACATGTCTGTTCTATAGGCTGACTTTTAGTTCTCACCATTTCATCACTAAGTGAGGGAAAAGTTCTGTGAGAATTGTGTCCTTTGGGATTAACAGCCTTATCTTGTATCGGAAAGGGTAGTTGATCTCTCCTGTGGCTGATGACTGATCCTGCTGTGTAGACCTGTTGCTGTAGTGCTGAGCCATGGTGTGTCTTCACAACCAGTCTTGTCCAGTGGTTGTAGCATAGCCCCGAGTTAAGGTGTAGCCGTGGTGTTTGGCATAACCCCAGTTTCTGGCATAGCCTTAGTGTCTGGTTTAGCCACAGTTGGTAGCATAACCTGTAGTTAAGTAGCTGGGTGGTTGGCTTGTCGAGTTCACACATTTACCCTCTTATCTTTCAGAAGAGGTGTGAGAACTCAGCCAGCAAATGTGTGCTCTATTCTAGAGTTTCCACTATAACTATCAATCTCTGCTTTCGTTTAAAGGCCGAGTTAAGCTTACAAAAGGGTAGGAGACATTAACACAATGTTAAACACAGTTTCAGCCAAACAGCTCTTCAAGCTTTCTTATGAATTCAATTACATTAACTTGGAATACACTAGCCCAAGTACTCATGTGGTGCAGACTTAAAGTCACACACTACAAGTCATTCCAACCATCACCAGTTTTTATAAATCAGCTTAGCAGTTTTCACCTAGTACAGGCATACTGTTTTCTGATCTAAGTTTTATCATTCAGTTATCATCTTAACCAATAGAATTGCATACTGGCAAAAGTCAGGTTGAACACAAGGAATAGTTGTCAGATTGCTAACAAAGAATCGTAACCACTTTTACCACATGGTGGCAAGCAATGTGGTAGAAAGCAAACTACTACCCAGAATAATCATTCATAATTTGATAAATGTTACCAAGTGTTGTCACAAAGTTACACTGCTAAACCACATGGCATACATAAAATCAATGCATAGATTCAAAATGTGAAACATAGTTTCAACTCACATTTCCTGGGATGAATCAGCGAAACGTTAGACCGGATTTTCAGATCAGAGGGAGATTACCGTGCCCTCTCTCTTGATTAAAACCCTGGCGCCTGTCTTGTTCCTTAGTACTGATCTAGAGCTGGTCTTCAGGGAAAGTGGAGAGGAAATGCTCAGTGTCCCTATTTTAAATACTAAACAGTCAAAGGATGTCAATCAAAATGAGACAAAGGGGGACGGTTTGCCTGTTATTCGTCACCCCTTTCTGTGGATTGGTCCAAGTGCAGACGTTTGAACTATACCCAGGCCTACGCGCTGAGATCAACAACTGATAATTTATGCACACATTTTAGAACAAATGCTAATGAGACCAGCGAGGGTCATCACAATGTCGTCATGGACCAGGTGTCCACAGTGAGGATGGTGGATATGGAAGGAGAGGGGGTGGGTGTGGAGGTTTCGAGAAGGAGGGAGGTTTGCCGGTCTTGGTGTGAAGTGAGGCCACACGCGGGTCAGTTGGGGGGTGGGTGGGGTGGGGAGCAACAGTGTTACATTGCCACGTTAAGGAGTGAGGGAGGGTTGAAAGAGGAAGAGTTTGAAAGAGAACATTGAAGCCCTCATGCGCGCCATGATGTAACCTTTTCTTGTAACATACGGCGTTAACCTGGGCAGCCCATGCCGTTCTAGAGGAAGGGAGGGGGGGGGGGGGGGGGAGGGAGGGGAGAGAAGGCCTGGTGCCTTTGTGTCAAGTGATGGGAGGCGTGGGGGGGGGGGGGGGTGTGTGTTGAGAAGGGAGAATTGGCATAGAATTGAAATCTATTCAGCCTCTTGTGTGACAGAAGGGACAGAGAAAGGAGGGAGAATGGCGTTTGTACTCATACATAAAACTGCAAGTGGGACCAATCAAATGGACTCGTCAAGCGTTTTGTCACACACACACACACACACACACACACACACACACACGGTAAGAGACAAAAATCAGAGCGAGATAGAGGAAGGGGGAGAGAGAGAGAGAGAGAGAGAGAGAGAGAGAGAGAGAGAGAGAGAGAGAGAGAGAGAGAGAGAGAGATGGGGGGAGGAGAGAGGGAGAGAGGGGGGGGGGTAAAGAGAGAGAGAGAGAGAGAGAGAGAGAGAGAGAGAGAGAGAGAGAGAGAGAGAGAGTGGAGAGGGGAGAGAGAGAGTGAGAGATAGAGAGAGAGAGAGAGAGAGAGAGAGAGAGAGAGTGAGAGAGAGAGAGAGAGAGAGAGAGAGAGAGAGAGAGAGATGAGAGAGAGAGGGAGAGGAGAGGGAGTGTGTGGGGGGGGGGGGGGGGGGGGCAAGTGTTTCCTTCTTTTTTGCGTATTTATCAATTTCATTAAGACTCACATAAGCACATACTCGACCACATGAACAATCTCAGCTACCAGAAGGACCCAGTTTACTTGTTACAATCAAATTATATCATCAGAAACACTCATCCCACCCTCCAGGAAAATAATCATGTTTTTAAAAATCAAGTTCACACGTTCGTAAAAAAGAGAAAAAAAAGTGAACTCCAGTCTTTTTTTATCATTTTTGAACTATCCTACTAAGTTCACATTTATTTTAGCTCATACATTTGTTAAAATAAGGCTTAGAAATAAACTAAAATTTTCTTTTGGTCCGAGGGTGGTGCAGGATTGCTCCAATGGCTGGTGGAAACAGTGTTTCTCTGGGTGTTTTCCTTTTTTTGCGTTTCAATTCCCAGCACCCTTGGGTGTTTCTTTTTCTTTTTTTTATCTTCTTTCTTTTTTCATTTTTTTAACTATCGTACATTTATTTTAGTTCACATGTTAAAATTCAGTTCACACATTTGCTTAAAAGAAAATGTTTTAAAATGAACTTGGGTGTTTCTTTTTCTTTTTTTTATCTTTGGTCATTTGTAACTATCGTACTTTCACACTCCAATTCAGTTACACATCTGCTTTTAAAATGAACTGATGTCTTTTTGTCATGTTTCTTTTGTTTACAATGATTTTTGGTGATTTTGACAATGCTACTTTGTTCATATCCAATTTACTTCGCACATTTATTTTAAAAAAGGCTTGGAAATGAACTTAAGTCTTTTTGGTCATTTTGTGACTATCCTACTTAGTTCACATCCAATTTACTTCACACATTTGTTTTAAAAAAAGGTTTAAAATGAACCAAAGTCTTTTGGGTCAGTTTTTGTCTACCCCTTGACTTTGAAATAAACATTTCTCTCTGTCTTCCAAATCTGAAACTGAGACTCTCTTTTTCGGTCATTTTTGACTATATATCTTAGTTCACATCCAAGTTAGTTCACACACAACGAGTGACATTTGTTGAAAAAAAGGCTTGAAAATGAACTAATTCTTTTTTGTCATTGTTTTACTATCCTACTTTGTTCACATCCAATTTAGTTCACACATTTGTTACAGAAAAGGCTAGAAATTGAAATAAAGTCTCTTTGGTCATTTTTTGACTATCCTATGATTTCGACAAAAGCTAAGATCTTTTTCTATTTTCCCAACCTGAAACTGAGAGAAAATCACAACATGAACAAAAAGGAGGCAATACTTGCATACTGATGAGTGCTGCAGCCTTGAGGGCTCGTTGGCTTTTGGTGCGTGTCTCCAGTGCCAACTGTCCTCATGCCTTTTTGGCCGAAAGAGAGGAGATGTACCATGGGCAAATACTCTCTACTACATATTCTTTTCAGGTTTTCTGATGCAGTAATTGCCTCCACTGCTATTTTGGAAGTCACCTTCAGTCATGAAAGACGACTTGCGTACAATATCATATCATATCTTCTAATCTCATATCGTGTAATAAAACCCAGTGCTGAGGCTTGGTTGAATCTTGTGTGACCAGCCAGGACAATAGGTACACTTAGTCACTGAGAAGAAACTTATCTACTAGCTCCAAAAGGTGGTAGTTTCATCAATTTTTAGATGTTTTTTTTTTTCATTTTCAGAAAGTTGAACTATGTGAACATCCATATCTCTTTAGCATTATGGCTTAACCAGGCCTACAAATCTGCTTAATTCGTAATTTTATGATGCACATCTTTGAAGTTTGACGCCAATTTTGCCAACTTCAAGTATGACTTTCTCAAAATGGCTGTCTTGCCACTATCATTAAATTGACTGTAACTTCTTCGGTTTTAATAAAATAATATGTAAACCAAGCATGTCAAATGCATGAATAACTCAAAACCTTCAAATTTGCATTTAATGTGCCTTTCGTCATGACGGGTCGTGCTTTAGAAACGTGAATGAAAGGAACTTGTTTAATCTAAAGAAGGTCTACGTTTCAAAATTAGCATCTGTCAAAAATAACAAAGGCATTGTCTTAATAGCACATTATCTATAAACTTTCCACAAAAAAAAACTACCAAAGTTATATAAAGGTCTACTACATTCAACATGATTGTTTGTCCTCTGGTCCGTATCACGGCCATAGACGTTCCACGCGCCTGGTGGGTGAGGAGACCCGCGTCTGATGTAATTGTTGGAGACAAAGTCCAGGAAGTCCTGAAGTGCAGGGAACAGTCTTGTGACTCTCCTCGTTCGTCTGTGTGCAGCCAGGGTCATGAAATTCATTTGAACCAAAGCAACAGGTAAGTAACCCAAGCCCATGACTTTCCAAACCACTTCTGCCAGGTGTCGGTTTTGCTGGTATGGGCCTGTAAGTCCAAGGTCCTGGACCTTCCTCCATAGGCTCTGGTCGGAACGAAAGTAACAAGCACCCACTCCCCACTCTGGCTGTTGGTAGCTCTATTTTGATTGCAGTCCTCAGTGTTCTTTCGAAGTCGCATACTTCCAGCCATGGTCTCCAGCGATGGCCAGTAGTATTTCGGACAGCTGCCTTCAAGGCTTGCAGCACTTTTCTGTAGTGGCCCGTCGTGTGGTGTTCCATGATGACGTGGACAAAGGGTATGACAAAACCATCAAACTTTCCCCCACAATACTAAAAACCTGATTGTAGGGTCTTGAGAAACTCCCGTATGTTGCATCCATGTAGAGAGTCTTGCACCTTTATAGTTGCTGTAAGTTTTTTTCCCTGTCGCAAAGACAAGTATCCCCCAACGGTAGTCTGCACGAAGCAGTAGAGGTCTTGACCCCATGTTTCCAGTCAAGGTACTTGGACATCAACATCGTCCACACTTTCTGGGATGATAGGCATATGCGACGATCTAGCCCTTTGCATGCTGCTTCAAACAGATTCAAATGGTGGTGGCATATATCGATCACCTCCTCCCTGCATTTGTCGTCTGTTTATCTCCGCGTTAAAGGCACGTCTTGAAGGTGCTATGGGGTTCGTCTCAGCCTCACGCTGCAGTTGCTGCCAGAAGAGGGATCTTTTAATGTTTCTGTTCTTCGTTGGCATGCCCATGGTCTTTTGCTCGCAAGATGTGTATGTTTGGGAGGAGGGTCTTCTATTATCAAACAGGTTGGTTGTAAGTTTGGCTCTGCATTTTTTTTTCGTGAACAACGCCAGTGAATGTTGAAGTTGGTTTCCAAGTGCTTATGGTACTTGAAGCTTCCATAAACAAGAACCTTTCCTCGACGATCTCCCCTCATAATATACACAGCCATGTTCAACACACATTCAGCTAGACAAAGACCCAGGGGAATTACTATAACACATTCCTAGGCTTAGTTATACACAAATGGAGCATCAAATTGAAATTTGTCTTCTCTGTCAACCATTAGGGTGGGGCACATACAGTAAAACCTGCCTAAAGTAGACCCTTGATGAACAGGACACTTGCAAGATACGGACACCTACTCTTGGCACCAATCACTTTTTCTCTTTGAAATACGTTGATAATGTGAACACATTGTGCTTACGGACACAGACAGCCAGTTTCAATCACCAAACACATTCCCCCTGTCTACCCTGCACAGGTTGGCCACAGAATGTCAGTCGTAATCAGCACTGAATATATTAGAACCTGCAAAATGCGGACCCTTGACTTTAAACCTATTGTGGACATCTTGCCTTAGCACTGATACATCTTTTGTCTCTCTATTTGTCTGTCTGCCTATCTGTCTGTCATTCTGCCTGTCTGTCATTCTATCTGTCTCCCCCCCCCCCCCCCCACCACCACCTCTCTCTCTCCAGCCCACTTACTCTCAATCTGTTAATCTCTCTGTTTCTCTCTGTCTCAGTCGGGGAGCGCATGAACTGAGCTCATAGGAGTCGACGTGTTGATGTCGAGCTCCATGCAAACTGTTTAATTACGCCGTAATTAGTCCATGTCCGAACCATTGATTGCACAGGTATTTCTATGAAGGATCATGTCTTCCTTCATCACAGCAAGATTTTCGGGTGAAATGTGGTGGATTTCTGCCGACATCCATCAACTATATGTGCAAAAGGGCCAAAAAATACGCCGCCATGTTCCAAAGGACATTGAAGGTGAAGTCGCTGGCAGGCGGTGTCATTGTGGGTTGCCTCCTCACATACTTGTTCTGGGGGAGTTTTCTACTACAGTGTGGCGACGTCGAACAGAACCCCGGGCCTCGGAAGGATAGTTTTCATCAATCCTGCATCTCCAGTGGACCTCGGAGAGCCAACACTGAGAAGTCAGGAGCCGCTACCACCAGCTCTATCTCCCCTCGTGACCCTGATGTTGAACCGACTATGCAGAATTTAATGTCCATGCTCCCGTCTGTGAGTGACAAATTTGACAACATGAACGAAGATATCAAAAACATGAGACATTATTGGCAACCTCAAAAATGACGTAAAGGACATTCGAGATGGTCATGCGGCTCTAGAGGAGGAAGTGACGTCCCTGAAGGATGAAGTGGCCGATTTCGTCGAGAAAACGACGCATTGAAGAAGCGGATCCAGGACAGCGAACGGAAAGCTGACGACTTAGAAGGACGGTCAAAAAGGAACAATCTGATTTTTCATGGAATTCCACGTGCACCGAACGAGACACAGTCTGATTGTGAAGGACTCATCAATGATTTGATTGTTGACAAACTCGGACTGACAGGTGACTTCCAGTTCGATCGTGTGCATTGTCTAAATTCCAAGCCCAACTCACCGATCATCACCCGCTGCACTTTCTTCAAAGACAAAGAAAAAATACTAAAGTCAAAACATAATCTGAGGGTAGCGAGATCTTTTTGTGGTGAGGACTTTTCTCTACGTGTCAGAAATGTGCGTAAATCACTGTACCCTTTTCTGAAGAAAGCCAGAGAGGAAGGTAAATCGGCATCGATGATTTTCGACCACCTTCCTATCGAGGGAAAAAAGTTTTACCTTGATGAAGGACAAAGGCTTACGGGGTGCGAATAGGGTGGTGGTGGTGGGCCAGCCCAGTTTGACACCGGCAGTGTACGACAGGAGGAGGTGTGACAACCCGTGTGAATCAGATGGATTATAATGAGGTCAGGCGTGTGCACGCAGTGAGTACAGAACTGGTTCACAGGGGGAACACTGGATTGGTTGATGTACGGGGGAGGGGGGTGGCAGGAGATGATGTGGTATCAAGTGACACTTTTTCAAGTTCCAATTTCATACCTATTAAATATGATAATTTTTGTACAAACGCTTGTCATGTAAACCCGTTAAGTTATAGAAAGGATAGTATGGATGAAAAGAGAACTGCCGACCGGGACCGACCGAGCGTATTTTACGGTCAAATGTAAATATCTGTGGATTAAATGAGGGGGCATTTCAGAAGGAAAAGAGAACTGCTGACGACCGTCTCTCGGGGACCGGAACGTTTTTTTACTGCCAGATGTAAATATCTGCGGTTTCAATGAGGGGGCATTTCAGAAGGAAAATGGTTATGACGGAAGACGTATAAATTATGACGATATTACGTTGTTCAGCCAAGAAAAACATCAAACACTAAGTTCTCAGGAAGGAAAACAGTGTGTAGTTTGTCGTTTATTACGCAATGTTAATAATGGTTCTAAACAATACGAGATTTCTTTTTCATGTATACATTGGAATATAAATGGACTGCTGTCTAAGGTAAACAACAGGGATTTCATGCCTTACCTGTTCAAATTTGATTTCATATGCCTAGTAGAACTTTTGTAGATGATCTTCAGCATGTTCATTTTCCTGGGTTCACTACTTTTTTCAAGCCAGCCATTAAATTTACTAAGAAAGGAAGAATGTCAGGTGGCATATTATGTCTTATCCGAAATAAACTTATGTCTTATATTCAAGAATTAAGTCAAATTCTCCAAATGGCCTTTAGTTTTTGATTGACAAGAGTCTTTTTGATTTAACAACAGATGTTATATATGCATGTACCTATGTCCCACCAGAGGATTCACCTTATTATGCTTATTTTGATATCGATAATGGTATAAGTGCACTTGAAGAATGTCTTTTTGATTGTTTGATTCAGTTTGATGATATGTGTATGTGATTTTATCAGGAGATTTAAACAGCAGAACCTCCAACTGTTCTTCTGATGTTTCTGGTGACGATGGTTTATTCGGAAATCATCTCAACAGCCGTTCTGTTTATAATTGCCTTGTAAGAAAATCTGCTGATGGCATACTTAATTGTTATGGAAAATGTTTGTTAAATATGTGTACAGCGCTTTGGTTTATGTATACTCAATGGGCATTTGTAATGAGGATACTGATGGCAACTATATATATATATATATATATATATATATATATATATATATATATATATATATATATATATATATATATATATATATATATATATATCACAAACAGGAAACAGTGTTAATGATTATTTTCTAGTCTCCAAAGAATTGCTACCTATTTTGTTTTTCTGTTGTGAACTGATTGCATCAGAAAGATTGGAATCAGACCATTTACCCATTGCCTTTTATTTGAAATTGCCTGGTGAGCAATAACAAGGTAAGTGTTTTCACTCCAGTGGATAAACAACAGTGTATTGAAAAAATTGTGTGGAACTCGGATTTTGCGAATGTTTATATATTAGTGCGATGCAGTCGGATGAATCACAATGGTCCCTCGACCGTGCAATTGATTTGGTTGATTATGATTGCAACGATGCTTTGAACATGTTTAATGAATGTATCAAAAAACAAGAAAGTTGTATGAAAAAGAGTATCTGTGTGTCAAAGGGTGATAAAAATGACTGGTATGATAAGGAATGCAGATTAAGCAAAATTAGAGCAAAAGGTTTGCTCTCGATATTCAGGAAAACAAGGGATGAAAGTGATAGTGATGCTTACTGTATTGCACGAAGGGAATATAAGAGTATGTTGAAAAGGAAAGAAAAACAGTATAATGATATGTTATTGGAAAAACTTGTTTCAACAGTAAACAACCAAAGAGAGTTTTGGGAAACTTAAAAAAAAATCTTTTAAACGTAAACAAGTTCATAATAATTTAAGTGTGGATGATTGGTATAAGCATTTTTAAAGACCTACTTGATAGATAGAATTTACAGATACAGCTATTCAGATAATGATGTAGAACTTGTGTATGAGAACGAAGAAGAAATGAGAGCTATGAATCGGACCATATCAAGAGAAGAAGTAATGCTTGCAATAAGAAAACTGAAAAATGGTAAAGCTGCAGGACCAGATGGGTTATAGAGGAAAAGCTAAAACATGCAGGGGCTCGATCAGTTGATTTTTTTTTTTTTTTAAATGTAATGCATTGTTTGACAAGGTGTGTTACCCTGACAGCTGGACAGACTCTATTGTACTTCCTTTATTTATAAAGGGTGATGTGAATAACCCTAGCAATTATAGAGGCATTCTTCGTGTGACATTAGCAGTAAAATGTATAGTGCAGTTATAAATAACAGACTTCAAGAATGGATAGAAGAATATAATTTGACGGGCGAACACCAAGCGGGTTTTAAAAGAAGGTATTCTACAGTTGACCATATGTTTACTTATTGGCATTAATACAAAAACAGTTTGTTTTAACCACAAATTATACGTTGCCTTCATTGATTTTGAAAAGTATTTGATTCTATAGAAAGGAACTTATTATGGCCGATACTTTTGAAAAATGGAATTAAAGGCAAACTGTACAAATCTATCCATAGTATGTACATGAATGTAAAAGCTAGGGTCAGATGTGGCGCTAAACTGACGGAATACATCAAATGTACTCATGGTGTAAAAACAGGGTGATGTTTGCAGTCCTATACTGTTTTCTTTATATCAATGAATTAGCACTAGAAGTGATAAGAGGAGGCAGACATGGTGGTGCAACCTTTACACACGATTACTCTGAGCTGTTTATTTTATTACTGGCTGGTGATGTGGCATTAGTGGTTGAAACGGATATTGGCCTGCAAATACAGATCAATAGTCTGTGTCGTGCAGTGGCAGCGTTACACTTGAAGGTGAATATGAACAAAAGTATTGTTGTTGTGTTTAGGAAAGGGGTTATTATATCTGCTAGCGAGAAATGGACTTATAATGGAATAACCATGCCTGTTGTAAATGTGTACAAATATCTGGGAATTTATTTTTCCACAAGAATTAGTTTTGTAGCAGCGTGCAATAATCTTTCTAGCCGAGCGAAGAATGCTTTGTTATGTATATTGCAAGAATTGTATAAGTTGAAAAATAACTCTTTAAACACATTTCTAAAATTATTTGACTCTGAGATTCAGCCAGTGGTTCAGTACGGTGCGGAATTATGGGGACTAGGCAATGCAGCATTACTCTGTGAAAAAGTACATCTGTTTGGACTCAAACGATTCTTAGGTGTTGACATACGAACACCAAACGATCTGATATATGGAGAAACGAACAGATATCCTATATACATAAATTCTGCTTTAAAATGTATTACGTTTTGGTTTAAATTAACTAGAATGGATGAGCATAGATTACCATATAAGGCGACGAAAAAGCGAAAAGAGCACACAAAACAAAGTGTGAAGTAACGAACTTTAATGCACGACACACAAACAAGACAAGAAATTTTCGGCAATAAGCCTTCCTCAGCGACAAAACAATGAAAAACAGTACAGACATAAACATGCGCAATACTCCCCTTGTGAAGCCAAATCTCTCAACTGGGTTAACGTTTTTTTCTTACGCGCTTGATGACATGGCATCACGAGCAAAAAGGTCTGTTCTATGCATACTAAAAATCTTATGGAAACTTGGTAACCATTGTCCTCGTTTATTTTTTAAGCTGTTTGATAGCCAAATTCACCCATGCTCACTTACGGATGTGAAGTTTGGGGCCTTGTAGCTGATCACAGCACAATAGAAAAAGTACACTTATTCGCAATTAAAAGATTTCTTAATGTCAGTGTACAAACACCTAGTGCGTTAGTATATGGCGAAACAGGCAGATATCCTTTAGATATAATACTAGAACCAGGTGTATCAAATATTGCTTAAACTTTTGAAAATGCACGAAGATCGTCTTCCTTATAAAGCTTATCAGACACTTTTTAATTTGCATTGTAGAAACAAAAATAATTGGGTTTCTTCCGTTTGTTTGTTTTACATTATATTATCATGGATTTGGCTTCGTATGGGAAAACCAAGGGGTCGGAAATGATAGAATTTTCTTACGGGAATTTCAACAAAGATTAATTGATTGTTTTCGTCAAGGATGGAATAGTCAAATTCAGTCTAAACAGCGATTTGAATTTTTTTCCTCTTTCAAATCATCCCATAGTCTCTCTCCATATCTATCTAAAATGAAAAATATAGATCTACGTAAACCAATAATTAGAATTTAGGTTAGGTATGTCATGTCTGAAACCCCACCCGTTTCGCTTTTCAAAGGCCATAACGGATTATTCCTGTCCCTTTTGTCCCAACACATTCGAATGTGAATATCATTTTCTCCTTAAATGCCCCAAATATCAAGCACTACGAGAGCAATTTCTGCCCAAGAAATTTTTTGTCAACCCTACGGGTTTTCAAAATGTCATTGCTTGGCAAACCCCAAACATACGTTTGGTCTTGCAAACTTCATTGCCAAAGCATTTGAACTTAGAAATTCAATTAATACTTAGTTACGCTTTTGTGTGTGTGTGTGTGTGTGTGTGTGTGTGTGTGTGTGTGTGTGTGTGTGTGTGTGCGTGTGTGTGCACGTGCATTCTTTTCCCAACCTCTCATTATTTAGTTCCTTTTCCGCATGTTATACTCTACTTTATGTGTTACGTTTCCAATGATATGTACTATGGTCATTACATTGCATTTAATGTTCCCCATATGAATTATTGCATTATATCCTATGTTACCCCACACCTTTTTCTTGTATGACATGGGCAAATGGCCTTGTTCATTAAACATTCGTTGATCGTTGATCGTCGTTGATCGTCGTTAATCTCTCTCTCTCTCTCTCTCTCTCTCTCTCTCTCTCTCTCTCTCTCTCTCTCTCTCTCTCTCTCTCTTTCAAGATAGCCACATACTACTGTATATTACACAGAATTATTGACCTTGGGACCAACGGACCTTGGGACCAATGGACCTTGGGACCAACAGACCATGGGACCAATGGACCTTGGGACCAATGGCATGACCCCCTTTTCATCGACTAGACTCAAATTCAGTGAAGACTCGAACACTTTTGTGCTCGACAATGACTCTCTTCTCTCTCTCTCTCTCTCTCTCTCCTCTCTCTCTCTCTCTCTCCTCTCTCTCTCTCTCTCTCTCTCTCTCTCTCTCTCTCTCTCTCTCTCTCTCTCTCGCACGGCTCTCTCTCTTTTATATGTTATCTAAAGAATATGTTTCTCGAACATACTCAACCATTCTTGTCCAGAATATTCTTCACATTGATAAGCTCAACGAATGAAATCGCGACAAGCTCATGCGAATGTGATTCGATCAGCTTCTACAACATACTTGAACCTTCGCTAATGCACATATTCTCAAATATTCCAGTAACATTATCAATCGATCCGAAAATAAAAAGTAAACAATTTTGCATACTCTCACTTTCCAAACATTGCAAATAAATAAAACACACTACATTGACCGAAAATACAGAGATCTAAGCGCGATAGGTGAAAGGAGACTTGCAACTCGTCATTATTGCTATGACGTCTTTCGCGAAAGTTCCTCCTCTCTTGTCTTTCTTTTAAATTGTAACACTACGTATATGAAAGGAAACCAGAATAAGGAAAGAGGTGGATGCATAGTGAAGAAGAATAGACTAATGAAAAAAATGAAGGTAGTAAGCAAAGGAGAGAAGACTCAATACATGTAATCTTCTCAAATGCATGTAACACATATATGACGTAAATAATGAGTAGTACTGTAGTATGCCTGTGGAAAGTACTGTAGGTGTCGTGGGTGTGAATATGCGCATGCTGTTCTTGAATGTTGATGCCAAATGGACAGAGGGTCCTCAGTCTAGCAATATGATGCGATTCCTGCATAGTACGCTCAAACTTGTCACTCTGTGATTGACATGGCTGATGTTGTGTTGGGGATAGTTGAAGTGCAAAGCAACTGGTTTAGGTCGATGATGGCGGATGTCGGCCAGGAAATCAAAAATACGCGTACAAGGTGTACGGGATGTCTTATTTACATGGATCTTTTCAAACAGTTCAGATAAGAATGGGTTATATCAGTAGTAATGAGTTCACCTGACTCGAACTTTGTATGATAACGCAGTCTTGAATGATAGAAAACCTAAACTTGAAGAAAAGTCACATCAGCAAATTCAGCATTGGAGAAAGAACTTCCATAAACATCAGCAAATTCAGCATGGGAGAAAGAACTACCATAACACATCCGCTTTGCAGATGAGATCGATGGCCTGGCAGGCAGTGAACAAGAAGTCACCAGCAGACCGGTGAAACAGTAAAACCATACGGCATGGAAATCAGCGCTGAGAAGACCAGTTAGTGGCCGGACACCGATGCCACATCACTATTGATACAACTTTCCGTCGACTGAAGCCAGGAACGTTTGAACACTTCATCTCCCTGGAATCGACCGCAAGCCATGAAGGATTCAAACCAGATATCTGCTCAAGTATAGCACAGTCCACATTGACGTTGTCCAGACAAAAGCTTGTGTGGAAAGACAATAACATATCCACAGAACACGAAACCAGGCTTCCGAATGCGATGGAGTAATTTGTTTTCCTATACTTATGCAAGATATGGACGGACCCTCATCATAGTGATCTAGGAAGCAGATTCTAAGCATTTATGGCAAAAGTACATGTGCATCAAACTAGCAAGCAGCACATTGGACAATATCAAGATTTGCTGACATTCGTTAAAAAACAACAACAACAAAATAAATAAATAGATAATAAATAAATAAATAACTTCTGAATGGCCGCCGTGGCGAAGTGGTTAGCGTCACGGACTCCCGGCTGGGAGGTCGTGGGTTCGAATCCCATCAGAAGTCATGTGGGGGTTTTTCTGCCCCGACCGGCTCCTACCCAGAGTTGAGTTGCTGCGGACTCAGTTCGGAAGACTGGGACCCCACAGTTGAATTTCATCCACTTAATGGATGCGTTTCTGAGAGTGTTGCTCAAATTTCCTGACCAACACTGCAGGTGCCTGTATCTCTCAGGCCTAGTTGACACCGGGATATATTATGAAAGGAAGCGTAGAGTACAGCCCTGTCATGTAGTCTCAGACCGAAATGGAAATCCGTAGCATCATCTTAATCATCCTCATTCTCATCGATCAGCATTTAAAAAAAAAAAAAAAAAAAAAAAAGTCTCAAATTCTGTGCCCCTTCATGCCCTGCTCTCATGTGACCTCATTTCTATGTCCTCTCCACGTCTGTGGCCTTGGTTTGGTGCCGTCGGGGTCACCGGTATCGGCGGGTCCATGGGGGCTGTCGTTGGACGGAAGTGGTGGTGTCCTCCGGTAGGAGAGCTCACTCACGCCGGCTCCGCGACTAAGCAATTATTGTCGTCAGTAGGGGGCTTAGTAGGTGGTGTCCTGCGTATGTTAGATCACAAAAGGCGCCACTGAACACCACCGAAGTGACTCGGCAGTAGTGCAGTGTCTCCTCCGGTGGGTTGCCTCTTGACGACTTGACATTGACTGCTCCCTGTAGATTGCCGGTGCCGGGGCTGCGGTGGGGACGACCGGGCTGTGGCTGTGGACGGGGTATCGGAATGAGCGGCATGGGTGCACTGCCTCTGAGGTGGCGCAGAGGTTGGGACAGCAAAAAAAAAAAACAAAACAAAAACAAACAAACAAACAAACAAACAAAAAACTTCTGAATGGCTATGTAACAAATCTAGTGGTCTTGTTGAAACAATCCTCAAAGGAATTGTTGAGGGAGGGAGGCTGACTGGGGAAAACAACAACGAAAAGAAATACCCCTTAAAAAATGTGCTGATAACATAGCAGAATGGACGGCAAAATCACCTCCAGAGACCTAAGCCTTGACACATAATCGACAGTAACGGTAAACTGTTCTTCAGTGCAACGCCCAGGTGACTTACCGCCAAGTTAAGGTTGAGAAGAAGAAGAACAAGAAGAATAAGGAGAAGAAGACAGTGCTGCTGCTGCTGCTGCTGCTGCTGCTGCTGCTGCTGCTGCTGCTGCTGCTGACGATAGTGATGATGATGGTGATGATGATGATGATGATGAGAAAAAATAGCTTTAAGTTGCATGTACTGGAGGTTAGATTTGCAGCGTTTTTTCTCAAATGTTTTAAATAATGTTTTAATAAAGACTAACATACGCAAGAATGTCAAATTTCTGTTCAATGGTCCACAAAGGTAACAGACACATGGAGCGAAAGGCGTGGACATCCAGACCAAAATATAGGACACTGACCACAGAAAGGAACAATGACTCTGTTGCACATGACTACATCGCAGTTCAGTTAATATTCATCATGAGATTACAAGAAAACACGACATTGGACGGGGACGTGGATGCTCCAGACACCGTATCCTAGAAAAGGCATTATACTGTCCGTATGTTAACAAGTTTTACTTGCTAAGGTAAACAGTTCATGTAGTGTCATGGCAATAAACAAAACCTGTCAGGTAGTTTACCTCTTCCGGCTGGGAAATGTAGAAGACAGAAATATTAAAGTATTGTGTTTCTTATGTACGCTCCTGCACTCACCAAACTGATGGGAGAAAGACACGACGTCAAGCTTTCTCTTGTATGGCAGGCTCTTCCCCTTGGTGACTTTCATCTCTACTTTGTGGTCTTTTGTGACGTCACTGACCACTATAATGACCCTCAACCCACCGCGTTTAGTGGATTTCAATAAATCGAAAGGGTTAGGTCTCTCTGGGTTCAGAGAGATGGAGGGTCGAAGTCAGGTTCACAGCCTGTCCACATACTCCTTCTGTGTGTGTAGTCACTTTCGCTGTGGTCTTTATCAAAGTAAAGAACTACGTAGTTATTTCTAGTGCAAGTTTGATACACGAAACTGACATTCACAACATGAAGGTTCTTACGCCGTTTTGCGCTCCTGAGTGTAATATTTGGAGGCATGATTTTCCAACACAAGTTCGCACATAACAGAGGACTGGTTTGAAGGATGCGCCTCGCTTTTGTGGAAGTACGAAATGTGGATGTTCAAAGCAGCAATGTACAGCAGTTTCTGTTGTGACATCATGCAGTTTACGATGTCAGGCGTGCAAAGTGTCACATATTCGTATGAAGTGCTTTGAGGATTGTAACATCGACTTGTAGCATCTTCACTTAACATGTGGTTGCTCCTTGTGTTGTATCCTGCGTTTGCTTCTGACATAGTTTCAAATATGTCACACGCGCGCGCGCCTACACACACACACACACACACACACACACACACACACACACACACACACACAGGGGGGGGGAGGAGCGGGAGGTCAAGAGGAGCCTTAAAGATGACAAGAATCCATTGATAATGCTATCTTTATGAAACAAATATTAGTGGTGAAAATGGAAACAGACGGCGGCTAGAAGAATTGAGGACCAAAATAGAAGAGGCCACAATTAGATGCGAGAGAATAGTTGGAATCAAAGGAAATGAAAAATGTGACAATCAATTTGAAAAGACATATTTCAAATAGAATAGGATTAACAATCCAAATGGAAATTGAAACGGAGCGTATTGAGCTCTGACAAACACAAGATCAACAACGCTTTAAATTGAGGAAGTTAAAAGTACACAGTTAATCAGCTGAAGCTAACACCGTACAACAAAATCAATCAGCTCAAGGTAATACCACTCCTCCTACTCTCTTTACTCTTCCGGCCCTAAAAATGTCTGCAAGCTCCCATTAAAAAATCTGTGGTTGAGATTGTCACTTTTATTACTTATTTATTAATTCATTTATCTCCGCATATATCTTACTTTTGGTGAAAAATTTCGACAGGCCAGGGCTACTCGGGCAATCTTCCTAGTTAACCTGACAACGTATCAGCATTATCTGAATAGGCAGAAAAGATTGTCAAAAATCACTCAGGACTCTGACGGATTATACAATATGATTTCACGAACAGTCAGTCAAGACCAAATGTTTCTTCTCACGCACCACAAACTCACACTAATTGTCATAAACTATCAAAGGGCTGTAAACATTTATTTATCTCCCTTAGAGCCAAACACGACAAAGATTGTATAACAGTGTGTTAAACACAGACGACCCTATGTAACTAGCTAAAGTACAAAGCTTTAAAGGGAAAAAAAATGTTTTTTTTTCTGATTAAAAAAGTACTATACTGCTCAAAACAATTGAAAGGCCACTTGGAAATTCTCTTGCTATTTCACAACAGAACGGAAACAATCCAAAACAATGCTTTCGAACTTTATTTCAGCCATTATTCAAAACATCAATGACACAGATTAATGACAAAATTGATTTGAACAGCATGTTTTGTCACTTTAAAGACCACTACCCATCTTTTCAAAAGTCAGAACGCCAGAGATACACAAAATCACAGTCAGTAACGCGTGTGTCCGCCATTTGCGTGGATGCACGCGATGCACCTTTGCCTCTTGGATTGAGTCAGAGTCCTCAGAGTCATCTGGGGTATTGCCTGCCACTCCTCTCAAGGAACTGGAACAGCTGGTTGAGGTCAACTGGCGGGGGGTGATTGCTTCGAAGTCGCCGGCCCAGCACGTCCCATAGGTGCTCGATTGGATTAAGGTCCAGTGAGCAGGCTGGCCAGTCCATGTGGATCACGTGTTGCTGCTGAAGAAAGTTGTTGAAGACTCGAGCCCTGTGAGGTCTGGCGTTGTCGTCTTGAAGTACCGCGCCTGGTCCATAGCTTGCAGCGCTGGCAGCACACCGTTGAGATTGCCTTGCACCATGTGCAGGGGGGTTCTGTAGTTCCGTGCCACCCCTCCCACACCATTATGGATCCACCACCATAGCGATCATGCTCGCTCACGAGACCATCATGATAGCGTTCTCCTTGCCGCCGCCGCCAGACACGGTTCCTGCCGTCATGAAATGATAAAGCAAAGCGGGACTCGTCAGTAAACAATACTCTTGCCCACTGATCTGGTCCATGCTAAGTGACGCTGGGCCCAAGCCAAACGAACAGCACGGTGAGCTGGTGTCAGGACAGGATGGATGGCTGGTCGTCTTGAGCGCAGGTGTGCCTCTCTCAACCGAATGGTCTGGTCACTGACGGTGACATTGCCGGCTGCTTGCAGCTGCCCCCTGAGTGTGTCGGAAGTGGCCATTCTCTGCCTCAGAGCCGACAGGACAACAAACCTGTCCTGTTGCCCGGAGGTGGGACTTTGGGCGTCCTGGACGTCTTCGCTCAGCAACACTTCCTGTCTGGTTGAAGCGGTCTCTCAAAGTCTGAATGACTGAATGGGCGACTGACAGTCAACGACCAACCTCTCGCACCCCCACGCCCTCCTGAAGCCACGCAATTGCCCGCCCTTGGTCATCCTGACTCAGTCGTTTGTCTCCGAGGCATGGTTGCAAAAGTGTCGTAAACACAGGCATAAATGCCCACC
Organism: Conus betulinus; assembly: GCA_016801955.1. Classification (NCBI taxonomy): domain Eukaryota; kingdom Metazoa; phylum Mollusca; class Gastropoda; order Neogastropoda; family Conidae; genus Conus; species Conus betulinus. The sequence continues at coordinate 37,794 of JADBJO010015166.1, forward strand.
AGTCTCTCAAAACTGGCTGACCTGTGTTCAGATAAGACATGGGTTGCACATGCATTGCAGTATTTCTGTAGTAGTTGGATGTGCTCTGTTGCACAGGCTGTTTGATTTGCACCCTTTTTTCCGTGCAGTATGTGCACATTTCAGTTCATCGCTGGGAGGGGCATGACACAGACTGAGTTGATTTCTGATCAAGTTCAAGTTGACTGATCAGGCCTGCAACCAAATTCAGTAAGTTTGGGTGGGTGCAGTGCCGTGTTATTGGAAAAAAATAAAGTCAAACAAGGTACCCTAAAAAGTGGTAGTGGCCTTTCAATTGTTCTGAGCAGTATATTAAACTTTCACGCGCTAGAATGGGAATGAAAAAATGCTCTGTGTCTGTGCGTGCGCGCGCGCGCGCGCGCGCGCGCGTGTGTGTGTGTGTATATATATATATATATATATATATATATATATATATATATATATATATATATATATATATATATATATATATATGTGTGTGTGTGTGTGTGTGTGTGTGTGTGTGTGTGTGTGTGTGTGTGTGTGTCTCCGTCCGTCTGTGGTCAAAATGTGTTCCACTCGATCCAGACAAAACTACTGGGCCGATCTTTCTGAAATTTTTGTAGGTACGTTCATTATGGGCCACGGATGATGCCTGATGTTTTAGTTTAAATATATAGCCATTGTTAACAGCTGTAATGGTCTTAACGGTTTTTCTTCTTTGTGGAATACCTCAGAAGGTACTTGGCCGATCTTTGTAAAAATGAGCAGGTACATTCATTATGGGTCACGGATGATGCCCCATGTTTTAGTTTACTCCATTATAGCCGTTACTAACGGCTGTAACGGCCAGTAACGGTTTTTCCTTCTGTATGGAATATCTCAGAAAGTCCTTCGCCGATCTTTCTGAAAATTTGTACGCATGTTCATTAATTGTCACAGATGATGCCCGATGTTTTAGTTTACCCCGTTCTAGCCGTTACTAACGGTTGTAACGGCCCGTAATGGGTTTTCTTCTTTATGGAATATCTCAGTAGAAAGAAACTCATGTAGAGCGTGGCAGGAGAGAGTCCTCAGAAGAGAAGCCCCCTTCAAGCAAGTGTTTCGGCCCTTATCTCCTGACACTCTAGGGGGGTTGGGCCACACCCAGTCCATGACTCCAGATGTCCCTCTGCTTCCTCTTTGGATGCAACTCATAGCAGCCTTAAAGTAGCGTCCCCATGGGTGTACCAGCCCGTATTTCATGACTGCAGAGCCCACCGGCGAAAAACACCACCCTCCAGCTGTCGAGCACACCCCACAGACCCAACCACCCCTGCCCACGGACAGATGAAGACAGTGCCACTCCAGACACAGCCAGCTTTCGCCATACGGTCTTATGTGCCCTCAAGAGAGAATCCAAAGTTGTAGTCTTTCGCACTCTAACCACTGAGCCACTGGGGCACCTGATATTTGTAGGGAAACCTTTCTCTCCTCAGACAGTTCACCAGATCAGCATAATTTTCAGTCTTGGAGATTTGAGCTGCCTC
>JADBJO010015167.1:0-7500 GCA_016801955.1 Conus betulinus
TTTAGAGCCTTTATTTTCCACGAGAACGCCGAATTGTCATCGGTTTGTGTGAACTGCTTGCTTAGTATGTTCTTGGTGGATGTGCGTGTGTGTGTGTGTGTGTGTGTGTGTGTGTGTGTGTGTGTGTGTGGTTTGTGTGTGTGTGTGTGGTTGGTGTGTAGGTGTTTGAGGTGTGGGTGTGTGTGTGTGTGTGGTGTCTGTGTGGGTGGGTGTTTGTGTGTGTGGTTTGGGGGTTGCGTCGAGTGGGTGTGTGTGTGGTGTGTGCTGCGTGTGTGTGTGTGCGTGTGTGTGCGCGCGCGCGCGCTGCCGCGGTCGTGTGGGGGGTGTGTGTGTTCGTGTGGTGTGGCGTCAATGAGAAAAGAAATATTCAGCCCTATACAAATTGCCTACACCAATGTCAAACAACCACTATCTGCATTTTGGCGAAGGATGGGTGCTTCTCAACTTATTGAAATAGTAATTATAATGGCAAAACAATGGTGGTAGATAAGCAAGTGGAACTGCGAGTTGGGCTTAATGCATAGGGCAGACGTCTTGCTAAGCCACGGAACCCTCTTCGAATTTTTATGCTCTGTGGTAGCAAACAAATTAGAGGATATGGTGTGGTATAGGTAGACTAGAAGATGGAGACTTGTCAAGAAAGAGGGAAAAAGTGAGAAAATGAAAAAAGAAAATTATAAGAGTCTAAAGATGTATAGATGAAAGAAAGTGTAGCGTCTAAGATAAAAATGGGGGGAGGAGAAAAAGGATAAAAGAAAGAGGAAATGAGGGGTGAAAAATAAAGGGAAGGTTATAAAGAAAAAAATAAGAAAAAAAATGACAAATAGGTTATGGGCAAATAATAAGAAGAAAGGGGATGGAATGGAAATTGGTGGGAAAGAGAAAATGAGGGTGTGGAGAGGGGAGAATAAGAAGAGAGGAGAAGGAAAGGAAAAAGAAGGGGAGGGAAGGGAGGGAAAAAAGGGAAAAGGGGAAGAGGAGGGAAGATGGTGGTAATGGATATAGATGATGGGAGAAAGGGTAAATAGATTGATAAAAAAAAGAGGTAAAAGAATATAGGGGGTAAAGAGGGATTTGAGAAGAGGGAGATTGAATGAAAGAGGGGAAAAGAAAAGGGGAGGATGGAGGAAGTAAATGGATTAAATTAAGAAAGGGAAAGATAGTGTGTTTTGTAAGAATAGTGATAGATATAAGGGACTAAGGACTCAATTTATAAGGTATTGTCTATGGTTCGTGTTGTAATATGATAAAATTAAAAGATGAAAGTACTTGATAGCGTTACAAAACTGATAGAGTTATTGAAGTATTTTAGGGGGGTGATTACGAATGAGTTTCACAAGTGATTCAATAAACAAAAGCATGTTAAAAGAGTGCCAGAAGCAAGCTTTGAAATACAGAAACAAACGACGGTACTGTAGGTGTGGTTGTATACTGTTTGTGGTGTTTGTGGAGTAGGAAAAAGCACAAACCAAGACGCACACACCAAAACACAACACCCACACACAAAAACACACACAACAACGCATAAACCACACACACAACAGGCGAGGCGAAAAGAGAGTCTATCTTTTTACCCTGTGCCCCCCTCCCTTCTTTCCTTTTTCTCATTTTCTTGTTTGTCTGGTCCTTCACAGTTTATAGATACACTACTCCCTCCCAGTTGTATTCCCCCCCTTCGTTCTCTAGGCCCCGTTTCCCTTCTCCGCGCCTGCTTGTTTTTCAACCCCGTAGGCCACCCCATTCTCCAGTTTCATCTTGGGTGATTTCTTTTCTCATGTCGTTTGCTTACATTTCTCTTTTGTCACCAGCCATTCGCCATCCCCGATTTTTCCTGGTTTCTTTCGCCACGATTTTATTTCTCCCCCTTCCCCCCCACTCCTGCCCCCTCGCCCCTTGACTCTTTTTTTCTTACCTCTTCTATTTTTGTTCACTTTTTGGTTTGACTCCCTGCGCTTTTTTCTTTTTTCCGATGTCCCTATGCGTTTTCTATGCTTTTCTTGCGATGGTCTGGTCTCTCTGTCATCTTGTATACCCTCCTTTGATCGCGCGATTCCTGTCCTTATTAGCTTCTCCTATCTACTTACACACCACCAACTCACCCCAGCCTCTCCCCCTGATTTTAGTGCCCGGTGCTTTACATTTTGCCCCTATACACCTTCCTCCCAGCCCCCCCCACCTCTCTTCTCCACCGCCCTCCTCCATCCGCCTTTTCTTTTTTTTCTTCTCCTTCACTTTTCTGTTATTCTCCACCGAGTTTTCTCCGCTTCACCCCATCCCCCTCCCTGATACGCTACCCATCACCCACTTCTTCTCTGTCCACCATTCAACTTTGTGTTCTGTAGCATCCTGTTCGCCTCCTTACACTGCTACCGTACGTACTTCATTTAGATTTTGCCATTTTATCTCATTCAAGTTGCGCTGATTCCCTCCCCAGGTGCTAGCTTCCTTTCTCCAAACCTTCAGCTATTTTTCCACTGTTTGCCTCCTTTTCTATCCGCTCCCCTTCCTCTTTCATTGCTTTTTCCTTGCCCTCCTCCCTCTTTTCTTCTTTCGCTTACTCCTTACCCCACCCTCGTTTCTCACACCCATAACACACCGTCCTTTGTCAGAATTGGTGATGCCGCACACCCCCTCACTTGTTTTTTGTGCACTTCACCTACCCCCCCTCTTATGTTTTTCCTTAGTACTTTCCTTTTTCCCCCTTGTGCACTTTACTTCTGTTTGGCCGTACTGTAGACTCCATGCCTCGCTGTTCTTCCCTCCCATGCTGGACACTACCAGATTTTATTCGACCGAACCCTTCATTTTTTCTCTTTTATCCCTCCCTCTCCTCGCCACCCCATAGCCACATTTGTCTTCTTGTCCTCACCTGCTGTACGCCGTTTCCCCGATGCGGTTCCGTTAGTATGACTATTTTAAGCGGTTTCCTATACTTGTTCCTCACACAGTTTTCTCAGCCTTCTTTTGTTTTGTCCCCACCCCTCTGCAATTGGTTCATCATATGAGGTCGTCTGCCCCCCTCCTTCTTTGACGTCGTCTCCGCTATAGAGCACCCCCCCTTTCCCCTCCCCTTGTCCGCCTTGTGCTCGTTAGTAGTTTGTTTTTCTCCTCACCCCCCTGTCTTACATCCACCTTGACACTGGGCTCCCTTATGTTGGCGCCCGTTCCACATTGACCGTGTTGTTTTGTAATGTCCTGCTTTCAGTATATCCTTCTGCGACCTACCAGACTGTTATCCGGCTCATTTCCTGGTCTTTGGGGGATATTCGCCCGATGATGCTCTACCACCCACTTAGAACCGACCGCCTTTATCCGATTTTCGGGTTATTGCAGACGATTTTGATGCAAGGGCACCCCCCGCCTCCCCGAGCGAGATGCTTGACCGCCCGTTCTTTGCCCCGGCACCCCCGCTTTGATTGACCCCCCGAGTCTAGATGATTTCTTCCCAACCCGTGATGAGCAGAGCGAGAGAGGATACTCCCCCTTTTGGTTTTCCCCCCATTCCATTTCCGGACCCCCCCCCCCCACCGTCTTTGCGGTTGTGTTGTACCCAGCTCCACACAGCACTAGTAGTATGTATTTGTTGGCCATGAGGATGAAATATTTTTTCTCCATTTTCTGTGGCTGTGTGTCTGACGATCAAATGGTCAGGCTCGACCCAACCAGGGAACAAATACGCAATGCAGATTTCACTTACGCCAACAGTTGTACCCGACTGCGGCCGGCCAGGTCGAGTTTGGTGCCGGACCTTTCTTACCTGTCAATTGAATGAGGGATGTATAGATGTTGGCCTGGTATAAGTCCCCCAGGGTTTTCTCTGAATGGGCAATAGTGTTGATCGTGTGGTCGCTTCACCACGGTCCACATCAGTCGAGACATGAGACCGGCGGCTCGCTTTCATGTCAACGCCCTGTCGCAAAACGTGAGTCACATCCGCAAAACGTCTCTCATGGTTGAAGACGCAGACTGTGTAGGATCGTTTTTGTTGTTTCCCTCACCCAAAGCATGCGACTGCAACGACACGATTTATGCATTTCATTACGAACGACACCAGCTGGCAGGTTGTCTCGAAGTTATGATATGACAAACGGTGAATGGAAGGCATTTTGTCATATTACGAACAAATGTACAGGCAGCGAGGCGGCCCGTCGTTTTTGGCTAATCTGTTGTCATGAGCAATACACTGATAAATTGCACGGTTACCAACACCTATTTACCGGTGCGCAGTCGACAGCAAGTTTCATTCGCCCCATTGTCCTATATAACGGAAACAGTTTGTTCTTGGTTTAGGATAAGACACAAGGAGAAAAACACTACAGCACCTGTTATAATTATCAGTGTTTTGGATTCACCTTTTCTATTGTTGAGTGACTTTCTTTTCGAGCCAGTAGTTATTTCATACCAGACGACTACAAATAAATTTGAACAAGAAGAAGGAAAGACATCTAAAGTATCACTGCAGTAGTATAGACTATAATCAGTGCCAGATCTGTATTGGGCCGGTCAGGCTGTGGACACTCAACTGTAAGTTAACAGCTTACAAAATGAGGTAGTTTCCATCTCTGAGATCTTCTTTCTCATTTCTCTGGGAATTAGACTGTCATCTTTTTACAGTACAGCTCGTACTCGATGTGTTGGTTGAAAGTAAGCTTTGGAAAAGACTGGCGTAAAGAATATACGATGAACGTGAGAGTGAGACAAGGTGGATAATGTTGTTTAGGAGATTATTCCGACCGACATGACCCAAATGCTTACCGCGTCTCTAACGCCCTCGCCCGTTATCTCAGACAGGCGACTGACTGTACCAACCAGATCTCTTGAAATACATGAAGAAAGATAAAAAAGAGACCTAATGTCTTGCACTCGTCCCAGTCGAGAAGCAGCGTGGTTTGCAGAGACGAGAACTAGGTCATTAGGTCAGCCAATATCGGACTCACCTTCTATTAATCTCGCCAAACCACCACATAAAAGAAACCCTTATAAGATATCAACAAAAGGTCAATGATACCCTTTTATGACATAGAAGAGAATCTGAAGAGTACAACAAAAAACCGGATCACAAAGTAGCGCATCAGCAATATATCTGAATCACTCCAGTCCTGGAACATCAAACAGAACATTACCCATTGTATCTAATTTAATATCTATCTATCTATCTATCTATCTATCTATCTATCTGTCTTTTCTGTTATCTATCTTCGTCTGTCTGTCTGTCTGTCTATCATCTATTATTCTACATGGTTTACCGTCATAGTTGTCTTTCTTTCTATCAGTGTTTATGTTGTTTGCTTGACATCACTTGAAAAAGTGCCCAAGGGTTCTGATAACAGTAATCTCTGGGGATTTCCTCGTCAGTGGCTGTGCCATGTTTCCTTTTTTTGTTTTAGACAGATGATTTTATTACAACAGTTGTCAGTTTCAAAAGAAACTTTGCCTAAAAACACAAACAACAAACAAACAAACAAAAATGTTGTCCCTCCCTTGCAGGAATCATGGAACGCTATTCTTCCTTTCTTTGTGGTTTTGCCTTGCCATCCCACTCTTCACAGACGCAAGATCTCCGTTCGTGTCTTCTGAGAATTTTTTTTTAAAAAGATGGAGTAATTTCAAACAGCAGGTGACCACGGATGCCGCCGCCTGCCTCACGACTTGGGGGGTTAGTGACCCCTCCCGCTCTATTTTAGTACCCCCTGAGACCACAACGTGGTCCGCTGGTCCTAGTGAATCGTTTTTTTTTAGAGGTGCCTTAACAAGGAAACACTGACAGAGCATTCCCACTCGTTACAGGCATGAGACTACTGCACAACCACCCTTCTACCCTTACAGTGTTGTGGGTGGTTCGTTGCCTGCAAGCCTTGCAACGTGTTCACTGCTCGGTTTGATGGTGCGGTGTTGGTGACATACTAGGCTGTCTGGATCACGACAGTCAGTCCTAGATCCAAGCTTCCTTTACACGTCATATTTACGAGCCGACAGCTAAAGCGCATGCCAACCACGCGTCCGGCATTGCGCGCATGACCAGCAGTTGCTCGAGTCCTCCACACAGCACGTCACACACACCATTGCACTACTCATACACACCCACGCACACCACAACACAACGAAGCAAGCACACCCACACACATCAGCACGACCACATCTTCACACCATCCACATGATCACACACACTTCACAGGCCGGACAGCTTATCAACCGTGCAAGCACGCACATAGCGACAGTAATATTTTGCAAAACACACACACACAAACCCGAACACACACACGCGCGTGCACACACACACACACAGACCACACACACAGACAGAAGACAGACACAAACACACACACACACGCGCGCGCGCGCGGTTATTGATATACATACCATACAGGCAGACGGGCAGACGGCACACACACAAACACACATTCACGCACACACACCACACACACACACACACAACCCACACACACACATCTACCACACACCCACAATATACCACACACGCGCGCGCAGGCGGCGCGAGTGTGTGTGTGTGGGTGCGCGCGGCGCGCGTGCGCGCGCGGGTCTGCGATTGTGCGTGTGTATTCAAAACGGGAACATTCAGGCACCAAAGTCGATTGCCTCACAGATCTACAGTGCCATGCAGTGAGTGCAAGGAGCAGCGTGATACTCCATAGCTGACTGGGTGGTCAAGAGGAACCTTTGGGATTCGACAAAGAGATGAAATCGTTTTGGATAGTTGATATAATAAAAAGCCTGTATCCCCTCCACAGTAGTTCAGCGCAGGAATATTCGTGCCATTGACAGATCATCGTTCAGGTCTGATCTTGAGAATACTCTGTCCGACACCTGTGACATTACAGTCAGTGATTATAACACACGTCTCAGTGCATTGCTTGATAGACATGCCCCAGAGACCCCTAAACGTGTGCCCACCAACAAGAAAGCTAAACCGTGGTTCACTGCAGTCCAGCATGAAGCCAAGCGTGCTCGTCGATGTGCGGAGCGTGCCTGGCGGAAGACTGGTCTCACAGTGCACAAGCAGATTTTCACACAAAAAAGGATGAGGTAAACTGTTTACTTCTTGAAGCAAAACAAGATTTTTCTATTCTTGTAAAATCAATGAAAGTCAGACTTGTAAAGAACTGTTTGCCATAACTAATTCTCTGCTGGGAAAGATCAACACGTCCCCCCTCCCTAGCAACATTCCTCATACCGAACTTTGCCCAATCGTTCAGCGACTTTTTCAACAGCAAAATCCAATTAATCAGACAGAACATTGACAGCATGCAGACTTCTCATGTGTCCCACAACCTGTCCTGATGTTGAAACACCCCTTGCTTTCTTTTCACCAGTGTCTGAAGACACAGTGAGTAAGATCCTGAAAGACATGCCCCACAAAACTTGTGAACTGGATCCGATACCCACGTCACTTCTGTTTGAGAACTCGGATCTCTTCATTCCCGTTCTTACCGCCTTGTCAATGAGTCTGTTCAGTCTGGCGAGTTTCCAAAGAACACACAG
>JADBJO010015167.1:22500-25000 GCA_016801955.1 Conus betulinus
TTTAATATCAGAGTTCATGTCCATACCTACATTAACTTTATTTTGTAATTGATGATGATGGTGATGGTGATTAACATCATCATCATCTTCGTCGTCATCATCATTATAATTATTATTGTTGTTATTATTATACTTATGTGTATTACTGTTTTCGGTTTTGTTGTTGACACTATTATCATTTATTATTGTTATTATTATTGTCATCATCATTATTATTATCAATAGCATCACTATAACTATCCACCCCTTTTATAATCAATCGCGACTTAAATTGTCATCTTTTGGCAGCCATTCCACACATTCGTTCACACAGGATCATGCAGGCATACATACATACGCGCAGGCACCCCAAAGTGCCCGTCTGCATTTACGCGTGCACACGTACAAACGCATATCCACGTTTACAGATAAGCTTTCACACACACACACACACACACACACACTTACTCGCGCGCGCGCACGCAAACACACACACATACACACATTCTGACACACACGCACGTACACACGCATGCGTGCACGCACGACGCACGTATTCCAGTACGCGCGTACACGCATACACAATCGTGCGTGCGCGCACACAACACACACATACACACACACACACACACACTCACACACACACACACACACACACACACACACACACACACACACACACACACACACACACACACACACACGAGCGCGCGCGCACCTGTAGTCACAGTGCCCACAACGTTAGCCAGGGGCCAACTGAAGGCCTGGCCAGTACGTTGGGTCACTGCTCAGATGAGGCATCCGGTAACTCTTGTCCATGAAGTCTTCTTCCCACAGCTGTCCTATTTACTTACTCTCTTCTTTACTCATGAAGCTGCAAGTGTTGGGCACAGGAGGTCTCATGCGGAAGCAGATGTGGTGTAGAATATCTGGTCGGCCCCCTTAGAGTGTGTAAGGAGTACAGGACCGAAACACTTGTCTGAGTGGGGTTTTCTTCTCTGAAGACCTTCTGCTGTCAAGCTCTCCCTGGGAGTTTTTCCCTGCTATCCAGTCTGCAGACAATGTCGCCTCTTTGAGGAAATCCGAACTAAAGCAGACTCTTTGACAACACGGTTTGATTAGGATACTGGTGATATTTGTTTTGCTTTTTCGTGTCCTCGCGTGTAATAGCACTTTCAGAAAATAGATATTACATTGAAGAACGCACACACAAGCACGCAGGCACGCACGCGTCATGCGCAAGCACAAATGCACACACATATACTCACACACGCACACACATACTAACGCACGCGCGTGCGCGTGTACACCTCTCTCTCTCTCTCTCTCTATTGAATTATAAACAAAGCTTGCTCTTATGTCTCAGATTGTAGAAATGGGGGGGGGGGGTGGTGGTAAGCCTTCATATCTGCAGTGGTAGATGATTCTGCCTAACTGACAGTATGTGCTTGAGTGGGTGAATGGGGAACAAATAAATGCTTCTCAAAATGAACCTTCAGCAAGCTTATAGTCCAAAAGGGAGACCATCTCCAATAGGGAGAAAGCTCACTAACATATAACTCCTGGTCAGATACCGGTATTTCGAAACCTGATTGTTTCTCCTCAGTGACCGCGGAAAGTGGTAATTTGACTCCTCTGCCTTTTCGGTTTTAAGAAGAATGCTATCCAAAAAAAGGCTGGTGTGCAATACCATAGTATGTTTGTTGAGTTTTCAAAAAACTAACTAAAGGTGCCACCTAAGAAGCAAAAGGAAATCATGAAAGAACAAAACAAGCTACATTTTCTTGTGAAAAGTAGAAAATATAAAAAAAGATAACCTCTTAAGACACAAGTGCTGAGGGCCAGTTCTTGGAATGAATCCACAAGGGACTAAATTACAATGAAACAATAAATTCCAAGGATAAGTACCGAGCACCGTTCCAGCAACTTACAGAGCAGCTAGGTGTTGCAATGACTGCAAGAAATATTGAATTATAAACAAAGCTTGCTCTTATGTCTCAGATTGTAGAAATAGGGGGGGTGGTAAGCCTTCATATCTGCAGTGGTAGATGATTCTGCCTAACTGACAGTATGTGCTTGAGTGGGTGAATGGGGAACAAATAAATGCTTCTCAAAATGAACCTTCAGCAAGCTTATAGTCTCCAAAGAGGGAGACCATCTCCATGATCCAAGATTACCTGTACCGTGCTAGTGTTGGCGGCGGTTAATTACGATGATGATGGTGAGGTTTGGTCTACCTCAGAAACGATGACAGAACTGCGCCAAGAGACTCTTTCAGCTCCCGTCTGAAACGACGACCACTGACGCAGTACAGCAGGAAGTTGACGGCGTGGTTGCTGTACATGACGTTGTCCAAACACGCCAGGATCAGCAGGAATCGGGCCCTGGCGGCATTGGATCGGGGCTGCCAGTAGTACTTCTCATACAGCAGCAGGATCACGATCGGTGACGTCAGCACCAAGAAGGTGAAGGACACTAGTAAAAACATGATGTTGATGTTGGTGCTGCCCATGCCTGTTTT
>JADBJO010015167.1:35000-44797 GCA_016801955.1 Conus betulinus
TTTCCCTTTTCACCACTTTTTCACCCCGTGTCTGAGAAGACGACATTGAGTATATAGTGAAAGACATTCCACCCACAAAACTTGTGAACTTGGATCCGCTTACGATACACCACTTCACTTCTGTTTGAGAACCTCGGATCTCTTCATTTTCCCGTTCTGACCCGCCTCCTTGTGGTCAAGAATGAGTCTGTCTTGGTCAGGGTCTGGCCTGGTGGCGAAGTTTTCCAAAGGCACCACGAAGCATTCGCCGTTTGTACAGGCTGTCTATCGAAAAGGGCTGATATGGGGGACTGGCAAAGTGAGACCCATAAATACAGCTGAAAACAACTATACCGAGAAAAAAAACTACCGTCCCGTCCTCAAATCTGTCTCCCTTTGGTTCCAAACTCAAGCGGGGATGAGAGAGTGTTCTCTCACACAGCTCCCTAGCCCATCTCGGATTACTGTCTTTCAGAATCACCTCCTCCGTCTGCCTGTGCTCGTGGTGTGTGAGTCTGCCATGGCGGCTGGGCCAATCCCTTTCAGGCAAACTCTCTGCCTAACAGTGGCTCTTACACCGTACGCGTGTAAATGATGCTCCCTCCTCGGCGGCGTCCGCTCCCCCTGGCTCTGGCTCCTCGGTCCGCCTGGGTGCATGAACAAAATGTACGCTCCTCCCCCTTGCTCTCACTTCTACTCGATGTCGATCTAATCCGCTGCTTTCGACTGCAAGTGAGAGGTTTTGATGGCACGGGTCACTTTATCTGTGCAACGTCTGCAGCACTATTTCGTTTCGGCGTTACCAAGAACAGCCCCTTCAATGGTTCCAGTCATACCTGTCGGATAGACACCAGTCATCAGTCGTTGTCAACAACGTCAGATCTCGTTTTAAGCAGCCCAAGTGCCAGCTGGAATCTGGGGTTCCACAAGGGCTCCGTCCTTGGACTGTACTCTTTGTAATGTACAACGCATCCATCCCTCCCCTCTCTCTCAGATCCTTGAAACCTCACTCCTGTCCTCACCATCAATGTTTGCCGACGACACCCAGCTAAGACGCTCTCGGGGAATGCCTCTGATCCTCGAACCCAATGAAGGCGAATTGTCTGAATGTGTGTCCGTCGTTCGTTTCGGGACTGGATGGCTGGAAAACAAACTTCAGCTAAACCATGATAAAACTGAAGCCTTACTGTTCAGCTCACCAGGAGCAAAAACAAACCCGCTCTTTTCTGTTAAATTCTTCACTTCTGATCTGCAGTACTGTGTTTATCTCCCTTCTCAGAAAAGGTTAAAAACCTTGGCGTCTTTATCGACAAAAAGCGATCTTGATATGAAGGCACCGGTCCCAGGTGAACCATGTCTGTAAAATATATGCTTTCTGGGAATGGAGCCGAATTACTATATGCTGTCCTTCCGACATCTCCTTAACACTGAAGCAACCAAAAACTCTCACCCACTTCTCTCGTGCTTTTCGCGCGTCTCGATATACGATTACTGTAATTCTCTACTAGCAGGCCTTCCCGACTACCTCACCAAAAAACTTCAGCACGTTCAAAACTGTGCAGCTAGACTAATCCTCAAAGCTCCCTTCAAAGAACACCCTCAACTATTATTACGCAGCAGACTTCACTGGTTGCCGGTCAAAGCCAGGGTGACATATAAATCGCATGCCTCTGTTTCAATGCTGTTAAATCTGGAACTCCAGCCTATCTGTCTGACCTTCTAAACTCATACTCTGCCCCTGCTCTAGAACCCTTCGACCTTCGTCGGTTCTTCTGACTCGTTGCTCTCCTGGTTCCTCCCAGATTCAAATAACGAACTAAAACTCCATCTATTTTATATTTTTTTTTTTACCTGTCTATTTGTTCTGCCCGCTGATCAAGTCAAAAGTCCCAGTCCATTACACAGTATGTCAGCTTGGTGTGAGTGTGTGTGTGACTAGGGGCGTGCTCACGTGAGTATATAGTTTTTTGGGCGTCTCCGCCTTCCCGTTTGTGCTGTGCGTTAGCTCAGCTTCCTCCGTGCCTGGGTGTGTCGCGGTTTGAGTGCATGTGTCTGTGTGTGTGTGTGTGTGGGTGTGTGTGTGGTGTGTGTGCGTGCGTGCGGTGCGTGCGTTGGCTGCGTGCGTTTGCGTGCGTGTTGTGTGTTTGTGTGGTGGTGTGCGTTGTGTGTGTTGTGTGTGTGTGTGTGTGTGTGTGTGGTGTGTGTGTTCTGTGTGTGTGTGTGGTGTTTCGGGTGTGTGTGTTTGTTGGCGCCTGTGAGTGGTGTTCGTGCGTGCGTGCGTGTTTTTTCGTTAGTCCTTGTAAACGCTTAGGAGCTAAGCTAGGTATTTGCGCTATAGAACAAAAAAATATTTATTATTATTTTAGTACATCTACCTTCAGTACGTGCGCCGGGCGATTGATACAGGTTGTCCTCCTTGTGTCCCTTGTCTCTCCTGAGTGGGAGATATGTTTCCCTTAAAGCTTGTCCAACCCCACCCGATCCCCCACTTCACACACCATCCCCATCCTGCCACACCCCTCCACCCACCCGCTATGGGTTCTCTCCGTCTCCCCGCCTTATAGCATATTCATGCAATAGCACCTTCATGCAAGAATAAGCTGACATTTTGTTTCTTCGAGAAGACTTCTGTTATCTTGAAGAACTCAAAGGGTACTCACAAAATTTTATATAGGAGGTAGAGATGAGATATGGCCTAGGTAAGGTAGTAGGTAATGTAGGTGGTAGGTAGGTAGCAGGTAGATAGAGTATGGTGTACTGCAGTGCAGGCGGTAGGTAGGTTAGGTTATGGAGGTAGGTAGGTAGTAGGTAGGTGGGTAAGGTACTAGTTATGTCAGTAGGTAGGTCGTTGGGTGATGGACCATCGTGTTTAGGGAATAGGTAGGTAGGCACCGCAAAGGCAGATAGTACGTTAGCAATTAGAACAGCTAGACAGTAGGTAGATAAAGCGGGTTGGAGGGCACGCTTGGCACTAGGGAGGGATAGTTAGGTAGTGAGTAGACTAGGTAAGCTATGTTAGGACTGCTAACGTGAAGGGAAGTGGCAGTGTAGTTGTTTAAGGTAAGTGGGCTAGGTTTTGGACATGTGTAGAGTAGTACCAAATGGTACGATAGGTAGGTAGTAGATAAGTGTGTCATAGTATTAGGGCAGATAGATATCTTAGATACGTGTTAGTTAGCGTAGGTAGGTCGGGATGGATTAGGTAGGTAATAGTATGGTAGTATATAGGTAGTGCACTATGAATAGGTGGCGGTAAGTTGGAGTTGGTAAGCAGGGCACTTAGCAGTAGATATGTAGAATAAGTAGGTCTATTTGATAAGTGCTTAGGTATACGCGCCCGATGGGTAGGTAATAGGCCAATAGACATAGTAGTTTCGTACGATAGGTAAGGCAGTCAGGTAAGTAGGTAAGTAGAACCAGAGACATTAGTAAAGCGTTCAATGATGTGTAAATGGGGAAACACTTCCAACAGAAAACGTCAGCTCGACAGCCATTTGTTACGGCTACAATTTGAAATATGGCCCAGACACGTGCTCCTCCACTGTTTTTGCCGTGTGTACGTAATGAAACGGGCCGTTGTATACAGAGTGCGGATATCCTCTTGTACCTGACCTGCTACTTATACTACACAGCAGGAAGACGGGACGTCCCTGAAGTGCGCGAAGATGCCTTTGGTTCACTGCACCCCTTTCTCCTCTCCACTTCTTCCCTCTTCAACCCCTCTCCCCCCCCCCCCCCCCCCCCCCAATATTTTTCCACAACCCCATTCCCACTCCCACTCCGTCCTCCGCATTTAGTGGTGTTGAAGTCAGATCTCTTCTTCTGTTCACATCCTGCGCTTATACCATATACACAAACTCACACACACACACACACACACACCACACACACCCACACCACACACACACAAACACACACAACACACACCAACACACAACACGCACCACTGCACCGCACCACCACCTCCACATCATACACACACACCACACACACACCACACACACACACGACACGCAAGCTGCGCGTGCGCTGGCGCGCGCACACTCAACCGACTACAGAAGTCCTCCACACGCGCTGCACACACAAACTTGACGACACCACAACACAAAATGTCCCCTTCGTGGACTTTGAACACATATGCGATGCAGCATGCGCTCGCACAGCTGCACGTGTCAACACACCACTCAACCACACACACACACACACACACACACACCATACACACCAACACCACACACATCACGCACTGCACACCAACACACCACACACACACCAACACACACACATACACACACACCACACCACACTAACCACACACATTGACTACGTGGGTGCACCACACACACACACAACCGCGACGGCCACACACTCTAACACACACATCACACACACACCACCCAACACACACACATACACACACATACACAACACGCGCTCATCGCGCGCGCGCGCATATAACTTTACCCTATCTTTTTTTCCTCTTCAACACCAAACACACGCGCGCGTGCGCGTGCACACGCATTTCACACATATCGCGTCGAGTCCCACATAAATCTGCGCATTAATGTACTAATGAGTACAACCCGCTCGCGCGCGCGCGCACACCACCCACACATCACACACACACACACACACCACACAGCCCACACACACACACACACACACACGCACGCAAACACCACACTTGCCTGACGGTAGACGCGTACAACTTTACTGTCAGATAACCCGTGGTCGATACTGATCTAAACACAACCAACACCGAACACACAGCACGCATATCACATACAGCTCACTTACATCATACATACACAGCACAAATTTTCATCTCTCTATGACACACACACCCACACACCACACACACACACGACACCACACACACACAGACAGACACACACACACACACACTACACCACACAACACACCACACCACACTCACACACGACGGCAAACCACAGCACACACCACATACACACACACCCCACACCACACACAACACAACAGTACGACACATCCGCACTTGACCATCCGCACACACGAAATAACAGACACACATCACAATACAGTCGCACATCACACAGGACCCCACCACCACACACACACACACACCATATGCACACGCACACCCAACGCATAAAGCGGGGTCCTCATTTTCCTCATCGTATACACATCTTACAGACAACCATGCCCCATGCCTGCACCACACAACACAACAGCGCAAGCACGTTTGGGTGCGCACGCACGCACACGTGCACGTACCCACATACACCCCATACGCATGACCCACCAGTCCGCGCATGTTCGCGCAGCAGCCGCGGCGCCTCGCATCACACACACACTCTCTCACGCCTCCTCACAGTCACACACACACACACACCCAACCCACACACACATCGTTAACACACCACACACACCACACAACGTGCACTCTTCTCTACTCGCTTCTCTCCTCTCACTTTTCTCCTCCCCCTCCTCTTTCCCATCCCCCCCCGCCGTGTGTGTGTGTGTGGTTGTGTGTGTTGTGTGTTGGTGTGGTGTGTGTTGTGTTTGTAGGCATGATAATTATATGTGTTTTGAATACCACACTTCAGTCCTTCTGTGTAAAAAGAAATCGGTATGTTTCGGGGTAAACCGTGGTGGGGCGCGACACCTTCCTAACTGGTAATGGCGTTACCAGCAAAAGGCGTCTCTAGGTGACAGACCGGGTTGGGGCGGCCCAGACTAACCTGACTTCCTCAGCAGTGACAACGGGGTAAGACAAGTATCGTCGCCGGTGAACGGGCTCTCAAGCCTGTGGGGCAGTTTTCGGTGACCAAGGCGCTGCCTTTCTGTGATTTCACCAGTGGCCTGCACGACTGGCAGGGCCCTCCCCTTGGGTTAGGGTGGGGGGGTGGGAGGGGTGATAAGCCCCTTTTCCTGGGCGCCGAGTGATTTTACGCGGCAGCGGCTTGGAGACTCTTCTGTCCTACCCTTTTCCCCGATTTCCGCCTGTCGCGGCACAAGACCGTCGCCACTCAGCTCAGCACGAAGATCGATCGCACGGCAGCCCTGACGACGGCCTTGAGGGCGAGCAACAAGGAGAACACCATCATCACGTCTGACCACGAAAGAATAAAAAACATTGAACTTCTGCCTGAGGAAAGCGTGACTACCCTGAGTACCTACCTCCTTCCCCCGAAGAGACTGACGTTCCTCACCAAGCCTGCCGAACCCGTCTGACTGTGTCTGAGTCTGGCCAGAGAACCGACTCTGCGTGATGCGTGCTTGCTGCTTTTCGAACAACTTGTCCCTAAATACATTGCTGTGAGGACGTTGAACCCAACCTACTACAAATCGAACTGTTCAATCTGTGTCTCTCAGGGCAACCAGTTTTCTTGACCTGAACTGTGGTCGTCAGACAGCATCCCAGGATCTACGACTAAACAAGTAGTGCTAGTCAGTAGGGTGTCTTAGTAGGTGGTTGTTCCGGCATATGTTAGATCAGAAGCCATCCCAGCATTCATGTACTTCCATGACACCGAAGCTGTGAACCTGACCATGGACTGAGCTCCATTGTCTGTGGGATCCGCCTATGGGTAGCTACTCTGGTAAACAAACAACCGCACTTTACTGTGACAGGTGATTCCAGGCAAACCGCTTTGGGAAAACGAATTGCGACATCCACTTCTGAAACGCCTATAACCTTGCGAAAGCTGGGAGAGACATTGGGGGTCAGGATGTCTACATGCCTGGGATGGTAGTGCACATTATTACCTGCCAGTTTCTTTCCTGCCCCACCGGCTTTTACCCTAGTTGTGTTTGCTACCGGCTCAGCTGGAAGACTGAGACTCACGCAGTCGAGTTTTATTCACTAATGCTATGGTCTCTGACAGCAGCGTTGCTTAAAATTCTGACCCACTCAAACACTGCTGCGGTGTCTGACATGCGGTCTTGTGGATGGTTGATCAAACGTCACTTGTGCTATCTCTATAGAATTCACAGCAGACTACATCCCCCTTGTCATGTGCCACTCAGCAAGACTCAGACCGAGAATGGCATCCACACCATCATGCTGTGTCATCATCTTCAAATATCTTCGCCCTCAGTATTTAATAAAAAAAAAAAAGTCTGAAATTCTGTAGCCCTTTATGCCGGCCTGCTGTTATGGTGCGCCTTCAATGTGTAATGTTCCTCCTTGACGTCTGATCGGTGGCCTAGAGGTTTGTTCAGTTCTGGGTCACTGCAAATTCGCGGGAACTATCCTTGGACGGTACATGGGGGTGCCCTGCTGACACAGCGCTACCCATCACCGCCGGTCCCCACGACTAAGCAATTACTGTCGTCAGTAGAGGGTGTTTCCGAAGGTGGGTCCCCTCGCACATGTTACGATCCAGTAAAAATAGCCGGCGCCACTGAACACCCACCGAGAGCGACCTCACAGCAGCCAATATGCCGTGTCTCCTCCATTGAGTTGCCCCTCTCAGGCTTGACATTGACTGCTCCGCCTGTGGATCGCAGGTGCCCTCAAGATAGGGCGCTGTGCGCGCACTCACGGTCCGAGCTGTTGCTGTGACGGGAGTCTGGTCGAATTAGGCGTTGAATGCCCCCACATGTCACTTGTCGCACGGCGTACTGCACAGAAAAAGGGGCAGAAAAAAGGGTAGGGGGGGGAGGCAGGGGTAGTTATTTTTACTTTGAGAAGCCTGCATGACAGTCCTGTGTGAAGCTGTGTGTGCCCTTCTTTCCTTTAACTGAGTCTTTTGGCAGTCCATCAACGTGTTCTGGAATCCTGTTTGTTCTCGTCCCAGCTCGTACTGAGGTATCTGCGTTCGTCATCCTGAGTTAGGTGGGACTGAAGGATAATGTATGGATACCGCAGTGGCTGCATCACGCCAAGGCTCGCAAACCGAATGTGCGGGTGACAGCTTGGAACGTGCCATGTGTAGACCTGCTCTGAATTTCTGGGCGCGGCTTTCCTGCCATTCTCTCTTGTCGCGCGGCAGCTTTCCTTTCCGCCTTTTCTGTACTTCACCAGTCACAAATGACAAACCTTTGGGATAGAGCCATTCATGACCAACAGCACCAAGCTAAAAATTTTACTCCTTCCATCAGCACTTGCTCCTGGAATATTACGGAACGACCACAAGTCGCTGTGACTGAAAAAAAACCCCGAGTGTCAACTCCTATCTAGTTTCTTTCCCATTCCGTTTTCAGTAAGGATACGTCGCCGCTATGTACTAGTCCCACTAAGCTCACCACTACAGCTGATCAGCCTATATTACGACAGTATGCAGGTTCTACAGCCAGATTGCTAACTTATACAAACAATAAGAACAAAAAAGGGGGGGGGGCGGGGGTAATAATCATAAGTGTCTGATTTACCAGACTCTAGTCAGATCTCTGATCTCGTATAACACACACACTTGTCAGTGCCTTTGGATGTACTACATTGCTCTACTCTACTCCTCGCTCAGCTACAGCATGTGTGGTGTTGGGGTGATGTGTGTCTGTGTGTGGTTGTGTGTGTGTTGGTCGTTGTGGTGTTGCTCGCATTGTTGTGTGTGTTGGTGTGTGAGAGAGAGTATAGAGAAGAGACAGTAGAGAAGAGAGAGAGAGAGAGAGAGAGAAGAGAAGAGATGAGATACGGGGAAGTGTGCGCGCGTGCTTACATAATCTTTTTTGCTGTGTCGTTTAGGTAGACCAAGGGACTGTGAGGGTTAGGGCCGATTGCTGGAATTATTGGGTGTTGTGTGAGGAGGGGTGGAGATACTCGTGGGTTAGTGAATAATTGGTGATGGATGGAATGGAATGACATGTTATTGCGTGTAGCTGTGCGCAGCGCTTTTAGATCGTGTGTATTATAGTGTGACATTGTCTTGCACCCTCATAGCACGGAGCTGCCTGCGTCTGTATGTTTTTGCTATGCACGCCACTTCATGTCTAAAAGCGCATGTCTCATGCATGCGAGTGTGTGCGTGTGGCGTGTTGATCCAGTTAGGTGACATCCGTGTGCATAAATTAAAAGCTCCGATGCAACAGCGGCTTGGCTGACACAATTTTGAATCATGGGTTGTTACAAACATATCGGATAGTTAAAAACTAAAGAACATAGATCAACTTCAAAAGATATGATTGAGATTGATAATAGTAACACAACAACGATCCACAACATTAATAACAACAACAACTAACAATATAAACAAATACTAACAGTAATAAATAATAATGAATGCTCTTTAGAAAAATAAACGCTGCCACAATAATGAAGTAATAACAATGATATGCGGATGATGATAATTAAAATAATAATATAATATAAAATAATAATAAGGTATGATAATTAATTCATCTAACTAGAAAGCGAACAACAACATCTACAACAATAAGAATGATATATAACTAAAACAGAAAGTTCCTGTCCCTCTTTTGTGGCACCTCAGTACCTTGAGCCACGCCGCTCATTATCTCCGACCCCCAGTTCCGCACCCCCCGGCACCGGCAATCCCACGCGAGCGTCCATGTCACAGCATCGTCCACACCAACCCAATACCCAACATCAGAAGACTGCACTTGCTGCCGAGTCACGTCGGCTCGGTGGTGGTCCAGAGTCTGAATGCTAGGCCCTATCGGATCCAAATACAGAAACATAACCTCTACGATCGGCTATGCACGACAGGACCAATATGTGAACAAGTGCATCGTCGCGAGCCGTCATGAGTGAGTATCTCCCCCAGAGGGCACACTACATCCGCGTTTCGCTAACATCGCGTATCAGCCCCATGACCTTTACATACCCGATACAGGTGATTGTGACCCTACATAACCAAACAGCAAGGCCGTAG
>JADBJO010015168.1:0-2500 GCA_016801955.1 Conus betulinus
AGCTATTATATCGAGAAGTACATCCCTTGGCAGGTGGCATTTAATACAAAGAAAAACAAGACCAACTTCCTTTTTTCCCTTTTTTCTTTTTCTTTTTTTTGATTTCGAATCGACAGAAAGAAAAGAAGAATTTCATCTGCATTACGATACGTTCTTACTTTTAATATTAAACATAGTAAACACTCTAGACAAGAGCGGGATCCCCCCGTTTTTCATAGTTGAGAAGGAGTCCCTCGGCCTCCCGGAGATCAGCTTATGGGATGTACTGGCCGGGAAAAGGCGGACAGGTGTGAAAGCGGTAATTAGTTTTTTATTTTTTTGTTATGGGTTAATTTTTAAGGTTAAGGGAGCTTCTTTAAAGTTGGGAAATTGATTTGTGAAAGCGGTTTTGTTTTTTGGTTTAATTTGTTTTAAAAGGGAAAAAGAAACTGGGAAGCGGGTTTGGTTTTATCGAGAGAGAGAGAGAGAGAGGGGATGATCTGGAGAGGAAGATTGGTACGCCACCCCCACCAACCCTCCTTTTTTCAGTGTTACAGTAACCACAACGGTGGGGATTTTGTTGTTGTTGTCGTTGTTGTTATTGTTGTTTTTGGTGGGTTTTTTTTTTACTTGTCATTGTTATTATTGTTACTGTGTTTCTACTCTTTAATATTCTGATTATTATCATTATCATTACTGTTGTTCCAAGATACAGATAAAAAAAAAAGGTTACCGCGACAAACACTAGGCAATTCAGGGATCTCAGGTTTGGAAGTTACCCGTCCTATAGTCCGCGTCAAGTAAATGTTCTGGCGGGCAAGTGGAATCCTCTCTCCATATGGCAACCAATTAGTTCGGTTCTCAGTGAAAGGACAGCTGAGAAGTGAACTTCAGTATAAAAACTCTCGCGTTTTCCATCCTTCCCTTCCAACTTTCACACCTTTGCTATACAATTTTACCCTTCCCTTGCCATCCTCCTTCGTCCGTCCCCCCCCCCCCCTCTCTCTCTCTCTCTCTCTCTCTCTCTCTCTCAAACCTGAATCCTAAAAGTGCTGTCGTGCTAAGGCTAGACGTATTAAAAGCAAAACGTTTGTCGGGAGTATATTGACACTGTGCTTGGTCAGTCGTGGGAATGACAGATCTAGTAAGCCTACCTTTATTTCATTTTTTTTCTCGAATATACGTAGGTATGAAGTCGAGTTATTTCGGAATGCACGTGTGTGTTGAAGAGGGAGAAACAAAGAGAGAGAAAAGAGACAGAAAGCAACACAGAGATTATGTTATTTTGATTCCGTTCAGGATTGTGTGAATGATGGAAACATGACAATTTGTGGAAACGTGACAATCTTTTCTTACACACACTTTTAAACACATATAGGACTTTTTTTTTCTTAATTTTGTACCCTGGTGAATGAATAATAAATTGTGTTACGTTTTCTCTCTGCTAGGCTTCAGTTACACATGTGCAGAACATGCCGCTATCGAATTATGTCTCGTTACCGGCACTACCAATAGTTACTTCACTATCCATTAATTAGCTTAGTGAGAGGGGGGAGGGGGGGGGGGGGGGGGGGGGGGGGGGGGGGGGCAGGTGGGGGGGGGAAAAGTGAATTGAGAGGGAGGGGGATAGGGCAAGTACATTTTCTTATCTACTTGTCTCTAGAAACAAACCAACTTGGAAATTTACAGTCCTGTGATCCGTATAGCTCTCATTGCTAGACATACACCGTTTGGGTATAGGTGTCGTTACCAAGGCAATGTAACAACAGTGACAAACTGTAAATATCGATAGCGCCTTACAACACGCCTGCATGACTCTTTGACGGGTTCTGCCACTTAACTGACAGTACTGACGACACTGGGCCATCAAAAAAAAAAAAAAAAAAAAGCGAACAAAAGAAGAACAGAAATAAGATCAGCTTCAAATCGTTTTGCAGAATGTTTTTATCTTTTATATTTTCTTCTACCGAGATTAACATGTAAGCCTAGGTTCAAGCCGGTATTATCATATTACATTAATTACTTTTCACAGGTGGGCCTTCTTTGGGTTTTCTGGGAGCTTTATAACGTCAAATGCATTCCTTCTAACAATTACGTGCTTACTCTTTCCCTTTTCCTATTCGCGTCTCCCCTCTCTCTCTCTCTCTCTCCGCTATCTCTCTCTCTCTCTCTCCGTCTCCTCTCCTCTCTCATCTCAACATTCATTTCTTTGTTGTACGATTGTCACCGATTTGTTTTTTTTAGGTGAGCAACAACGATTCATAAAGGGGCGCTCGGGTTCTATGAATTAAACAAAAGTATCATTGTTTCATAGCTATACTCTTATGTCTCGCCCGTTGGTCTTTTTTAGGTGAGCGTGCTTCAGATGCGCCCCTCTTGTGAAGTGCCTCCTTTTGTGTTTGGTTGCGTGCGTGTTGTGTTGTGGCATGGTGGTCGTGTGTTGCCTGTGTGTAACGTGTTGTGTGTTGGTGTGTGGTGTTGTTAATTTAGTTCCGTTTTTTTTCCATCTTCCTTATTACAA